>CM034464.1:13857220-13877386 GCA_019925255.1 Litchi chinensis | reverse complement strand
GTGATTAACTACAAAACCAATTTTTGTGTTTGTGTGTGTGATGTGTGTTGTCAGTTGGTAATTTTTCTTGGTCTATGTTAATTCCACACTAATGCATATGTCAATCATTTCTTGTAAGCCTGAGGTCCAGAACTTGTGTAACAGCTTTTGAGTTGGTTGCATTTTACATGCCTATACATTAATTTAGTAGTATGGTTAACTTTACACTTGATAGCAATACTGTTATGTGATTTATGATGATCATGCAACTGATAAGGACATTACATAATTCTAATGATTGGGATCTGACATCATTTACTGATATTGAAGATTGTCTGAGCTTTCTTTTTTCCTTCCTTTCTTTCTTTCTTTTCTTTCTTTCTTTTCTTCTTCTTTTCTTTATTTTTTATTTATATTAATTATACATGTGGGAAATGAAGAAATGAAAATTGTTGAGCATCCTTTGTTGGTTTCATCAGTTTTCATTGAATGTGAATGAGCAAATATCAATTCAACATTTCAAAGGCTGGGTTCTGAATTTGATGTCACATAATGTGAAGTACATGGATACTTCTTAACTCTTGGAATGTATCCTTTGTGATAAAATTGAACAAGCTGATCAATGAAAGAAGAATGACATATCTCTATTATAAATTCATTTCTAGAATGTAGTCATCACAAGAGTGCCTTGTAGCATATTTTAAATTGTTTCTTTGAATACTATATTTATTTTTAGGGGTGGCCCCCTTTTATCTTTAGAATTCATTATTGTTGTAGTCGATACAAAATTAGGATTTTTGTTCAGAATTGTATCATCTACTACTTTATGCTACCTATGGTTGCTTGCCTTTGTTGTCCTTGCATTCGTCTGTCAGCTAGCTATGTTCCCCAAGAAAATAATTTTCTTGTGTCTCCATTAATACATTTAAATTCAATCTCGTATTGGGGGAGATAGGTAATTGTCATCTGATGCCAGTCTTGTAGACATGTAAAACCTGTCATCAATACATTCAGGGCTTCCAAGTGACAAATCTTTCTCTTTAACTCATCATTTATTATTATTATTGTTATTGTATATACAAATTTCTCTTAGATGGTCTTGTCGATTCTCATGAACATCTAGACCTATGTTTTGGGCCATTATGTGTCCAAGCACTAGACATATTTTGAAGAAACTGGGAAAAACTGCTGCCAGCAGCCTTAAATTACCGCTGATAGCAGCCTTGTTCAATATGCCAATCAATGCCCCTGCACTATGCAGTATCAAAAGAACAATGCAATTACAGTTGGACAAATTTTAAAATCTATATCTACAAAAGAATTTCCTTATTTTGGAAGGTATTCATGTATGAAAAGTCATTCTCCCTTGCATTCAGATTTTCACCTGCTGTGTCTCTCCATTAAATTACATAAATTGATTGTTGGAATTCTCTGTCTGTTGGAATTCTTTTGTATATCTACAAAAGAATTTCCTTATTTTGGAAGGTATTCATGTATGAAAAGTCATTCTCCCTTGCATTCAAATTTTCACCTGCTGTGTCTCTCCATTAAATTACATAAATTGATTGTTGGAATTATCCATCTGTTTGGTTGTATAAGAAACCACTGCTAGTGGTGTCTGAAATTGAAGTTGAGCTCTTTTCCTTTAAAATTTATTCTTCCCCAGATAAAGTTTTGAATTATGTCTCTAGTAATGAGATCTTTTCTGTTTCTGAGTCCGTGTGGTTTGGTTTTTTTTTTTAATTTTTTATTTTTAAGAAAGTTGTAGAAAAGCAATGTCAAAACCTGTTTAAAATTTTATTTCACGATGTTCTGCTTTCACGATAAGAAAGAATTAAAGAAGAGACCAAGAGACGCTTGCTTGTGATAAAATCCCAGAAACTAGATGACAGAAAATCTGTTACCATTGTACCTAAGATTTTTTCTCACTAGCATTTGGTACACTATCACTTAACCAATCTCCTTATATTTTATCAGGTGAAGACAGTTGAAGGGATTACTGAACTACAGATTCCATCAGGTACTCAACCTGGTGATGTCCTAGTTCTAGCTAAAAAAGGTGCTCCAAAATTGAACAAACCTTCTATCCGCGGTGACCACCTATTTACAGTTAAGGTCTCCATACCAAAACGTATAAGGTATTTGATTATATTCATCTCCTTTATCATTGTCACAAGATAGATAAATTATGTCATAATTTATGTATATAATATTTAATTTTGTGTGATATTTCTTCCCTAGTTGGTGCAACACTTTCATAAATTGCATTTCTCATCCTGGATTTCTCCTTTACTGCATTATGACAAACTTTGAAATTTTAGATCTAATATTATCTTAGTGACAACTGTAAGCTTTATTCTTTTAATTTTATTTTTGGACAGGTGATTGGGTTCTTTTATTTTCTATTTGTTGTTTTAGAATTACAGTTATCAGTTTCTTGATAGGCTGGAAGTGATTCCATTGAATTTAAGCTGATAAATATGCCTATCATATAGAAACGTAGACCTGGGGGACAGACCTAACTGTAGATAAAATTAATTTGTTATTGGGATTTTTAGACATCCTTTAGAATTAAATGAGTATATTGTGTTTTGTCTTGTGTTTAAATTGCTGTGCATGTGATGTCTTTAATGAAAAAGTTAATTCTTCTTTGATTAATTGTGATGTTTTTATTTTAATTCCTTATAACAAGTGTATTCATGCTTCAAAAAAAAAAAAAAAAAAAAAAGAAGAAAAAAAAGAAAAAAAAAAAAGAAGATAAGAAAAAAAAGTGTATTCGAAATTTAAATGGTAACTGAGATTGAGTGGAAAAGTTCCGTAGTTCATCATCTCACTTAAGAGCAAATCTTGAAACAATCCATATGGCATCATCAATGCTCATATGATATCTTTCTTAAGAGTAAACCTAGGGAGTAAGAACCCTCCTTGTTTTGAAACTTCTCTATTTACAAACCTGATAGCTGCTCCCTCTGAACTTGTTAAAGAATCTGCCATTGCAATTTCTCTTTACTGCCTTAAATCATCAGTAACAAGAACCCAATTCCACTTGACAAAACCTCCTGTTTTAGACCATCCCTGAATATCGCATCCACCTCTAAGAAGATGTCAGTATGATCCTCGACCAATATGCAGTAATGGACTGTAACAGTATCAGTCTTCATCCTCTCTCTCTCTCTCTCTCTCTATTCTCAAAGATCATTTTCCAAGTAATATTCAGTAACTTATCATTTGGTCCCAAATTTTGTACTGTTTATACATCTGAAATCATTGCATACCCGCTTCATACTCTCACTTCCTGACACTGCACATTTAAAGAAGAGCTGTGCTAGGGACAGTTGCTCAGGTGACTGTCCCAAATCACTTGCTACCCTTAAAACTCAAAAAGTGTTGTGTTTGGATTGCAAGATTTATATTATTTTTAGTTTTATTGAAACAAGTCATGATATCAGAGTACTATTTTACCCTCATTTGATCATTTATTTTCCATTTTTCATCGTTTTTTGCCATGTTTATATTTTGAGTTACAATCATCTTACTCAAAAGAAATCATAGCCCTCCATTCTCTCAAAACCATCACAATCTCGTTCTTCCTTGGCTGTTAGCACCTCCTATTCTCTATCTCTCTGCATATCAACTTCATTTTCCTCATCAAAACCCCTTTTGTATTTTCTCCATTTGCAAAACCCAAAAAAATCAAACATGTACTTTGAAATTTGTGGCCCTTGCAAGGAGAGCGAAATGGGTCTCTTGGAGCTGGTTTTTGGATTCCTCGAGGTTGTGACATTTTAATTTAGTGACAATGAAGAGGAATGAAGATGTAGAGTAATAAGTTTGAAGAGGTTTGGAGAGAAAGAGAGGCCTCCATGTTTGGATTTATAGAGCATTAGAGGACCTTCCTCGAAAAAAAAAAAAAAAAAAAAAGGGCAAGGGTTCTGTTTACATGGTGGTGGTGGTGGAGAGGAGTGGAGGGTGATCTCCATTGTGCGTGTGTTTTGCAGAGCTTTGCTTGGTTAGTGGTTGGGTAAAAGGCGTGAATTCCTTTGAAATATTTGGATTGGGACAATTTTGTCTTTTAACTTTAATTGCATGGTGGCATTTTGGTAAAATAAGTTCAAAAGAATGATATTGCTTTTCAAGAGAAAAAGAGTGTAATGTGTCAATTCTAAAACAGCAAGTGGCTAGGGCGACTGTCTCTGTCACAGCTCTTTGAAGAACTCTATTGATTCTTGTTCTCTTCTGCTTCTGAATATACTGATGTATTGTTACCGCTAAAATGAACTAATGGTTGACTCTCATATGTGTGTTGAATACGTCCAAGGAGATGGTTTGTTTAGGTGATAGTATCTAATTGTTTTTGTTTCCATCATGTAAACATACTTTAAGTCTGTATATGATTACAATACCTCAAATTCAATTCCTTGACATTTGTGTCTGCAGTGCTAAAGAGCGTGAGTTGCTCGAAGAACTTGCTTCTCTAAGTAACACTACTAGCAGCCGCTCACGATCTCGGCCCAAAACTCAGCCACCCAGTAAGCACTTATATCATTTGCTAATAATTCTCGTTGTTTTGAGTTCACTAGAGCACTTATTCTGTAACTCGAATAAATTACGATTTTACGTTTGTCCCTACAAGAAAAATGATATTTTTTCATCCTTCTTTTTACTACATATCAAAGTTGAAAGTGAAGTAGTGGGCTACTTCATGTTGTGTGAAGTAATGTTGCCACTCTTAAGCTATAAAACTCCACAGAACTCAAGCAATGCTCTAATTGGAATGTGATGATTTGCTATAAACAGCTAAAATTCCAGAAGAAAGTAAGACAGTTACCGCTGCAGAGAAAAATGAAGAGTCAGGAGACAAGAATGATGATCCATGGAAGAAGTTAAAAGATTTTGCAGGGTAATATATCATCATCATTCTTTTACTACCAAATAATAATTGAATATGTACTCTGATTGTATTCTGGGCGACTCTAATTTCTAAAGAACGAACTATGTAATTTGCAGGTCGGTTGCAAATGGAGCTCTAAAATGGCTGAAAGACAATCTCTAGTCTGTTTTCAGTAGGCGAAGTCGACACTCAAATGCCTACCCATCTGTACCACATTGGAAACATTTCTGCATTGCAGTCTGGAAATCAAATTACGCAGTAGTGGATATTCTTTTATTTTTTTGGCTGCCTTGTAAATTTCAGTCTTTGGCATATTGATGATGATTAAGCTCTTCAAAAGTAAATTGATTATTCTGGTATGTGGAGGATAAGGGTACGTTTAAATCCATTCAATAGATTGTATATTTGAGATTTTAATGGAATTTCGTGATCAATTGAGTAATAAACATCAGCTTGGTAGCAATGGCGAATTCAGGATGGATGTCTACCGTATTTGTTAGATACAAAATTTTAAGTCTGCAAGTGCTCAAACAATAATATTAAGTTATAAAGATAACGAAGCCTTTGGCCCGATATTTTAAGAATTATTCAAATGAAACATAAACCCAAGTATTTACTTTAAATTCTGCTCTCTGTTTTTCTTATAGATATGGGTTCGAAATAAACATTTGTATGAGTTTAATTTTTCGGGTAGTACCTTTCCTCTTCTGTCTAAAATGAGTGGAGTGAAGCTATGAAACTCACCTCTTTGATTATTTCTTAGGCAAATGCCCTCCTCTGCATTCCCCAAAAGAGCTAAGAAATCTCTCATTGAAGGGGAAAAAAAAAGAAGTAAAATTTGTTTTTAGTCACATTTTAAAAAAATATTAATTTTCAGCCTTTTAAATAAATCAATTAGGTCATGTATCCATTTTATCCAAATTGCCCTTTGCCTATCTTGTTTTTATCATCCATTGCTCATAGTATACGATCATTAGCTTCCTTTATTTATTATTTGAGTTTTGTTGGGATATATTTTTGGTGATTTTTCGAGTTTTATTTTTGTCTTTTGGATGTTAAGTATTGATGTTTAAGGTTAGATTTGGTTGTAATAGACTTGAAAATGAAGGTATCCGATTAGACATAGCATCGGTACCGATTTTAAATAGCGCATTTTACATCTATGTGGAGAATAGTTTCGTAAAATTGGATATAGAACAAAAATAGTTTATTTGAGAGGCCATAAAATATAATTTCATAAAAAAAATGGATAAAAGCGAATTTTTTCATTTGTCTTTAGATAAAAGTAAATTGGTCCCTTAAAAAACTTAATTCTTTTGTGACTATCTATTTTCCCTAACAAAACACCATTTGTTAGTGTAGTTGCCTGAATACCTCTTGTCTAAGATCGGAGGTTCGATTCCTCTTAATGAATATTAATAAACACTAATGCGGATATCCCTTTCACAATAGTTTTCTTCCACAAGATGTCAATCTTAAAATAAAAAACTATCCTCCCCAATACAAAGGCTTGTGTAAAACTGATTGATCTTCTGAAACCACTTAGGAACTCCCTCTTGATAACCTTTAGCACAGAGAATTTTCCCAATTTATTTTTATTTGCTCTGCCTTTGATCATAGTGTAGAGATTTTATTTGTTCCTTTTTCATGCTTTTAAGCCTTTGCCGTGTTTCTTTCAACCATATGTACAAGTTGTAGCTTACAACACATTTCTAGATTTACTAATTCATTTCAATTACATTTCATTGAAATAACCGTTTGTGTTGTCAAGTATAAGGCTTGATGGCTTTTCACATGAAAAATGGGAATTTATTATTATTATTTTTTCTATTTTCCATCATGTAGAATTAGGGATAACAACAGATTGGGTTTGGGCATTTGACAAAGCCTTGCAAGTTTGGTTTGGATCAAACACACTGCAAACCCGCAAAATGTCTTAAAGCCAATTTATGATAAAGTTATATCCTCAAATATAACCAAATAAGCAAAATTTATATCATTTTCAAACTCCAACAACAACATGAACAAATCTAACATTAAATTCTAACATAATAAATTAAAAAGAAAAAAAATAAATCTAATAAATCTAGCATAATAAAACACAAAATATGACTATGGGTGGGTGTGAATGTGGATTTTTTTAAACATAATAATATACATAGATTTGAGTATAGTTTTTTTTTTTTTTTTAATACAAATAATATATGTCTCATTCGCCTTAAGAAGTCAATGGTTTTAGTCTACTTTTTTTTTTTTTTTAAAATTAAAACACAAGGTGTGGAAAATGTTTTTTACCTTTTTTTTTTTTTTTGGTGTTTTGTTTTTTAAGCAGTTGTTATTTTCTGAATGTGAGAGTAATTATCTAGACTGTTTGGTGATCTAGACAATTATGTAACTCGTACCAAGGTCAATGTTCAAAAAACAAAAAAGTAGGAGATATGGAAGAGGAAGTAATATGATTTTATTTATAGTTAATTGCAAATAATATACTCAAATTTCGTTTTTTCCCCACAAGGCTTTGGGTGCAATTTTTTGTTTTGTTTTTTTGTTTTTAAATCTAAATAAACTTTCAATTACAAGAAAGATACAACATAGTCAGACTCAGTATCAAGTTAAGTGTTATCCTCATTTGAGGTCAAAGCAAGAAAAACAAAGGTATGTGTCACCCTATTACAACAACGTGGAGTAGAGTGACATTGTTGAAATCCCACTTTTTGACATAGTGCTTTAACATCTTCTATAATGTGAAAAACATGACTCCATAAAGGAGAATCATTTATAATTTAAGAAACAACATTAATTGCATCCAATGCAAGGTAGGAGACTTTGAGATTAAGTCTATCAGCTAAGACAAGTCCTTCCCTAACAGCCATTAACTTACCAAGTTCAGCATTGTACCTGCCTTTTAGAGGTCTGGAAAGTGCTGCAATAACTCGTCCATGACAATCTCTTATTGCTGCTCCTACACCAATCCAGGATCCAGCCTGCTGGACTGAAACATTAGTATTTAGTATAAGAGTTTGCAGAGGTGGGGGAATCCAAGAAATGGATGCAATTCTGCTTGAAGAAGGTGAACAAAGGTTAAGCAAACGCTGGGCATGATGATACTCAAGCATTAATCCCATACCCCGTTCTATCAATTCCAAACAACCACGAACTAGTTTGTCATGAAGTGCATTGTTGCGATTAAACCAGATACACCAAAGCAACATACATAAGATTTCCCATTCAGCTTTAGAGATGCTGTCTTGAAGGCCAAAAAAGAGCTCTAAACACGGGAAACCTTTAAAACGTTGAAGCAGTATATAGAATGAAGTCTATCGCCAGATTTCCTTTGCTAAAGCACACCAAAACAGTTCATGAAGAGTCATCTCAAACTCTTTGGGGGAATATTCAGAGACCATATAAGCTTCCACCAGCATCCAGTTGAGGTTGAGGATGTTCCTTTGTCTTTGTACTTTTCTGCAAATTCCATTCGGTATTGATATTGTTTTTGAAATTTTGTTTTTGAAAATTATTTTTACAAAAAAAATTCATATTTTATAAGTGATGTTTTTGAAAATGTAATGCGTTTGGAATTTGGATGGATTTGTAAAATATTATCCTCAAAAATAAAAAATGATGTAAATGTTTTTGATATGTTTTTGAAAATATTTAAAATAATTGTTTGGAAGGAAAAATAAGGTTCATTTTAAAAATCTATTTTTGAAAACGGTGAAAAAAATAAAAATAAAAGAGTTGTATTTTGCCTTTTAATTATAATTTGTGAAAAGATGTTTTCCATTTTAAAACATATTTTATAATACCAGCCCGCAAACACATTTATTCTGACTTTTTAATTTTTAAAAATGAATAATCATTTTGAAAAATGGATCCAAACACCAATCATTCTGTAAGTCAACGCTTTCTGAATAAGGGTAAAATGGTCATCTTCAGACAATTGAAAATATCAGATAAATAAAAAATATAATTATTGTTCATTTATTTAATAAAGAATCAATTTAAAAAATAAGATCAAATGGAGGAAAAATTTCGTCCGTTTTGATGATGGTAGAGTTCATTTTCCATATGATTCTTCTCCCCCTCAAGCCCTATTCAGGAAAAAACTCATATCTCTCTTTTTCAATCAAATCACAAACTATTGGAAACAACTTTAATAGGTTAAAACCTATATAAAAATCTAGAAACTTATATTAAATCAATAAGAATTATTGTAGAGAAAATATACCTGAATCCATATTGTTAAATTTGAGTAGGATTGAATATTCTATAGTCAAATTTCCCTAGGTTGCTCTATAATTTTCTTCTTGAATGAGAAAGGAGAAAGAGAGCAAAATCATATTGATTTGACTTGGAGACCATAACTCTAATTATGTTATTTATATACTAACCTAATTAGGTTCTCATTAACCCTAATTAATTAGTATTGAGTTTTTATACATTAAAGCACATACTCAATGAATATCTTTAGAGCTCAATTAATAGATCATTTATTTGACCTTCTTAAAATAGATAACCAAGAATATAATTATTATTTAATATATAAGCCCATATTAAGAAATATAAAAAATCCCAACAAGCTCCCACTTGGGTTACATATGTCTCTTAAAACAATTATATTATCTATTATCTTGAGTGCACACTGAAAAACTATCTTTCCTGAAATATCCCCTTAATTATAATCTGATCCACCAACTATATTAGTATAGGATCAAAGCGACCTTTGTTACATATATTCGTAACTAGACTCATCAATTATCACCATACCAATATATTCAATGACATAGATCAAGTATGGATGCGTAGCATGGAAATTACATGTAATGTGATCTCAAACATGCTTATTTCCAATTGGTCATACTTTAATCTTTAGTGAGATCAAATAGAAATAATATTCAGAGTTTATAACTGAACTTTATATTTTATTCTGTAGAAAATAAATATAAAACATGTATGTAACAAAGAACATCGAAATCCTAACTCCCACTAAACATGCACATCATTAACCAAAATAACAGTCATATGAGCAGTGTGCTCATGAAAGACCTTGAGTGGTAACCCATTAGTAAGTGGATCTGTAATCATGGAGTTTGTCCCAATATGTTCTATAGCCACCTGACGACTCTGAACTCTTTCTTTAACAACAAGAAACTTGATGTTTATATGCTTTGACTTCGTAGAGCTTCTATTGTTGTTACAATATATCACAGTTGAATTATTGTCATAATATATCTTTAATGGTCTTTCAATACAATCCACAACTCGCAGCCCCATGACAAAATTTTGAAGCCATATCCCATGATTAGATGTCTCATAACAAGCTATGAATTCAGCTGCCATAGTGGAAGAAACTATGAGTGTCTGCTTAGCACTCTTCTAGGAAATAGCTCCTCCAACTAGTAGATAAATATAGCCCGACGTGAATCTTTTACTATCTTGGCATCCAGCCAAATCGGAATCAGAATATTCAATGATTTGTAAATTATCTGATCTTTAATATGTGAACATGTGATCTTTTGTTCTCTGTAAATAACACATAACTCGTTTGACTGTTTTCCAATGATTCATCCCTAGGTTACTTAAATATCTACCCAACATTCCTACTATGAACGCAATGTCCGGACGCGTGCATACTTGAGCATACATTAGATTTCCTACAGTTGACGCATAAAGAATCTTTTGCATTTCTTTTCGTTCCAACTCATTTTTAGGGCATTGACTAAGACTAAACTTGTCTCATTTAGCTACAGGGGTGTCTCTTGGTGCACAACTTTTCATGTCGAATCTATCAATAACTTTTTCGATATAGCTCTTTTATGATAACCCAATGATACCTCGAGTTCGATCTCGATGTATCTGTATGCCTAATACAAAAGAGGCGTCCCCAAGATCTTTCATCTCAAAATTCTTTGTCAGAAATCTCTTGGTTTCGTGCAATAAGCCTATATCACAGTTAGCAAGTAGTATGTCATCAACATATAACACCAAAAATATATATTTACTCCCATTGAACTTATGATATACACAATCTTCAACTTTATTTACCTCAAATCCATATGAGATAATGATTTGATGAAATTTGTGATACCATTTACGGGAAGCTTGTTTGAGACCATAGATAGATTTTCTTTAATTTGCAAACCATTTTCTTTGGGCCACCGGATACAAAGTTTTCTGGTTGCATCATATATATTATTTCGTCAATGTCACCATTGAAAAACATAGTTTTTACATCCATCTGATGTAGCTCCAAATCAAAATGAGCCACAAGTGTCATTATAATCCTGAAAGAGTCTTTCGTTGAAACTGGAGAGAAAGTCTCTTTGTAATCAATGTCTTCTTTCTAAGTGAAACCCTTAGCAACTAGACGAGCTTATATCTCTCAACATTGCATTTTGAATCCCTTTTGGTCTTAAATATCCATTTGCAACCAATGAGTTTCGCATCTTCAGATAATTCGATGAGATCCCAAACATCATTGTTCTTCATAGAATTCATCTTATCATTCATAGCATCAATCCACTTTTGAGAATTAGAACTTTGTTTGGCTTGATGGAAGTTGATTGGATCATCTTCCACCACTCCTATATCAATTTCATGTTCTTGAAGAAAAACGATATAGTCATCCGGAATCGCACTTTTCCTTTCTGTAGTGGATCGTCTCAATGGTACATCCTCTTGAGGTTGTTGAGTTTGCACTTCGGGTATAATTTCTTCATTTTGCACAGGGAGCTCGTCTACATTGTCTTGATATTCCAGATTTGCATTTTGAATAATATCAGAAATAGAAGTCTAATAATTATTAATAGCAATAATAGGAAGAGAAACAAATTTCTCTTCAAAGACAATATCTTTAATCTTATCTCCCCCCACAAACTCAACTTCCTCAAAAAATCTCGCATTTTTTGTCTCAAAAAATGTTCTAGTAGTGGGATCGTAGAACTTGAAACCCCTTAACCGTTCAGAGTACCCAACAAAATAGCAGCTTACAGTTTTTTAGTCCAATTTCTTTTCATTTGGCATATAAGGTCTTGCCTTAACTGGACAACCTCAAATACGTAAATATGTAAATATATAATATTAGGCTTTTTGTCTGTTCATAATTCATAAGGGGTTTTAGCTACCGCTTTACTTGGAACCTTGTTGAGGATATATACTGCAGTCTTTAGTGTTTCTCCTCAGAGGGATTCTGGTAAAGACGAATGATTGATCATACTTCTTACCATGTTCTTAAGCATTCTGTTTCGTCTTTCAGCAACACCATTCATGCTAGGTTTGCCTGGCATTGTGTATTACTGGACGATACCGTATTCCTCTAGGAATTTCGCAAAAGGTCCTGGACATTGTTCACCAGATCTGTCATATCTACCATAGTATTCACCACCACGATCAAATTTGACAGCTTTAATTTTCTTGTCAAGTTGATTTTCAACTTCAACTTTGAAGGCCTTAAAAACATCCAGAGATTGAGACTTCTCATGTATCAAATATGGGTACCCATATCTTGAATAGTCATTTATGAACGTAATAAAATACTATTGACAATTCCAAGAAGTAGTAGGAAATGGTCCACAAATATCAGTATGAATTAATTCTAAGACATCAGAACACATGTTGACATCTAATTTCTTAATGTTTGTTTGTTTCCCTTTAATACACTCAATACAGATTTCGAAATTTATCAAATCAAGGGAATCAAGAATCCTATCAGACATAAGCCTCTGAATTCTCTGTTTAGAGATATGACCTAAACGCTTGTGCCATAGTGTGGTAGAATCCCTGTAAGTTAATTTTCGTTTTGTACTTCGTGAATTTATATGCAAAGTTTCATTAATTGAGACAATTGTATTCAACAAATATAGGTTATCATGCAAAGATAAAGAACTAGTACCAATAATATTTGAATCTTGAAAAAGACTGAATTTATTATTTCTAAATAAACAAGAATAACCAAATTTATCAAAAATAGAAACTGAAACCAAATTTCGTTTAAAAGGTTGTACTACATAAGTCTCTTCTAAATTTAAAAAATGATCAGTCTTTAACAATCACCTAAAAGTTCCTATAGCCTTTACTGCAATTGTTTTGTTGTCGCCCATATAGATAAATCTTTCAACATCATTTAGTTGTCGGCTCCATAGACAACCCTGCATAGACACACTTATGTGAGTAGTGGCACCAAAATCTATCCACCAAGTGTGTTTAGGTACAAAAACTAAATTAACTTAAGAACAAACTAAATTGAGAAGCATACATTTCTTGACACACCAATTGACGTATTTGAGATATTTTTTCTTTATGTGTCCAACTTTCTTACAAAAGTAACAGGTAAACTCCTTATCCTGCTTTTTTTGCACCTTATATTGTGATGTCCCAACTGTAGCTTCTTTTCTTTTTTTTTCTTTCTTTTTTTTTTTTTTGCTTTTCTTGTCCTAAGAGATAGTTGCTAAGTTAGCACTTTCAATACCTTCTTGCTTTAATCTTTCCTCTTCTTGCACACAGTGAGATATGAGCTCATTAAGAGTCCATTTATCCTTTTGAGTGTTGTAACTCACTTTAAGTTGACTGTATTGTGCAGGAAGAGAAATCAAAACTAAGTGCATTAGCAAGTCCTTAGACAGTTGTAACTTTATTGCCTTTAGTGATGAGAATAAAGAAACATCACCAAAGGATCCATTGCATGTTCCAGTTAGGCCAATTACAAGAGCAAGAGCTAAGAGGTTTAAAGAAGCACTTAATGGATTGATTCAAGTGATTTGGACTGATTTTAAAATGATGGATTTCAAGATAGGCTAAAAAGAAGACTTTAAGGTGGGCTCAAAAGAAGATCAAAGCTTAATCAATTGAATTAAAGCAATTAATGAGCTTGATTCTAGCTAATTTCTTGCCCATGAAGACTTTCCAATATGAAGATGATTCTTAGCCATCAAAAACTTTCCAATATGGAGTAGATTCTTGATCATCAAGACTTTCCAATATGGAGCAAATTCTTGGTCATCAAGACTTTCTAATATGGGGTTTTTCTTGCCAATTTTTTTTAAGACAATTAGTATTCAATTTTAATAATTTATTTTGCTGATTGTAAGGGCTTAATTGCCTAATATTAAGTATTTCCTTTCTTTTATTTTGAACTATATAAACCAATGTAACCCTAAAGGGGAATTCGGTTAATGATTAATAATATTAGTGAGAGTATTCTCTTTAGTTCTTCGTAGAACTTTTCGAACTTATCAGGATTTTCCTGTGGCGTTCGTCATAGACTTATCAATCAATTCTTCCATCATTGATTGTGGCGTCTTCACCATATCAAGGTTCTTGCTTCCATATAAGCAACGGGTCGAGGTTTTCCATACAAATATGATTCTAAATTATCTTGGATCCTTACTTGATTCACGAGTTTCGTTAGTTCTTGACGTGGTTCGTATCATTTGGTATCAGAGCTTGGTTTAGTCTCAGGTTTGCCTATCTTCTTTATTTTATTCTAAAAAAAAAAAACTTAGAAACAAAAAAAAAATACAGAAACAAAAAAAAAAGAAGAAGCATAAAAACAAATCCAGAAAAAAAATACAAAAAAAAAACCGAAAAAAAAGTGTGATATTGAGATTTAATTTTTGCAATCTTGTTTCACTTTATATCTTTGTTTTCCTTTATTGAGTCTCAATCCGAATTTCTTATTGCCATCAAACCCATAAAAATTCCATCACACAACCTTGTAATTTTTTTTCTAGCCTTTGAATTTGAATTTTTTTGGTGAGTTTGTGGTGAACTAATATCGGAAATTATGATATTTGTTTGATTAGTTTGATAAGAACCTATAGAGGATTACTACGAGTGGAAAAAGGCAAGAGTGGTGAGCACATTAGAGGGTAAAAGCCAATATGATTTTGTGTGAAAACACGAGTGAAAGTTGAGTGCATCTTTGTTTGAGTGAAACACGTGAAGGAGTGCGCAAGGTTTCTTTTATTATAATAATAATAATTATTATTATTATTTTTCTTTCTTTTCTAACTTTGTTTTGTAGCAAATATGTCAAACAATAAGGACAAAAATACTTACGAAAGCGTGTCAAGAGAGGTTGATCCGAAGTTATTAATGGAAGCCTTAATGAGTGAGATGAGGAGAATGTTGAGAGCGGAGATGGAGCAGGTTCATGAACGATTAGATCAGATAGAGAATGTACGTATGGGACAACCATAAAATGTTCCTAATGTGCATAGGAGAGAAAGGGTTCAACCTAGGGAAGTGAGAATTGAAGATGAAGAGTATTATGGGGATGGTTTTGAAGAAAAAGATGACCAGAATTCTATTGTTAGCAATAGGAGGTATGGTGGGTGGTTTAGAGAAGCTAGGAATCGGGAGGATAATAACTTAGGTAGTATTAAGATAAAAATTTCATCGTTTCAAGGCAAAAACGATCCCGAAGCTTACCTTGAATGGAAGAAAAAGATGGAATTAGTATTTGATTGTCACAATTATTTGGAGCTTAAAAAGATAAAACTTGCAGCCATTGAATTTTCAGATTATGCGATTATTTGGTGGGATCAATTGGTTTTAAATAGAAGAAGAAATAGAGAGCGTCCAATAGAGACGTGGGAGGAAATGAAAACTGTGATGAGGAGACGGTTTGTTCCAAGTCATTACTATCGGGAGTTGTATTAGAAATTGCAAAGACTTACACAAGGTAATCGAAGTGTGGAGAATTATTATAAGGAGATGGAACTCGCTATGATCCGCGCGAATGTAGAGGAGGACCGAAAGGCTACTATGACTAGGTTCTTGACTGGTTTGAACCCGAAAATTGCTAATTTGGTAGAATTGCAACATTATGTGGAGTTGGAAGGTATGGTGCACATGGATATCAAGATCGAGAACTAACTCAAGAGGAGAGGTAGCAATACATGACAAAACCCTAGCTCGAGTTCATCGTGGAGGCCGAATATTATGAGGAAAGAGGATAAGCAAGCCATGGCCAAGCCCAAAATTGAGCAAAAGCAAGAAACGACCAGCCATAGAAATCAAGGTAAAATAAATTCTGCTACCACTCGAAATCGTGACATTAAGTGTTTTAAATGCCAAGGCAGGGGTCACATAGCAAGCCAATGTCCAAACAAAAGAGTTATGGTATTGCGAGAGGATGGCGAGATTGAATCGAATGATGAAGATGACACCGAGTCTATGCCACCATTGGAGGACGTGAATGATGAGGAATATGTTGTCCAAGGTGAATTGTTGGTTGCAAGGAGAGCTCTAAGTGTGCAGGTCAAAGAAGATGATGAGGTGCAGCGGGAAAACATCTTTCATACTAGGTGTCATGTTCAGAACAAGGTATGTAGTGTGATTATTGATGTGGTAGTTGTACTAATGTTGCAAGCACTATTTTGGTTGAGAAATTGGGGCTACTAACACTTAAAAATCCACAGTCATACAAGTTAAAATGGTTGAATGATAGTGGATGGTTGAATGATAGTGGCGAAGTGAAGGTAAACAAACAAGTGTTAATTTCTTTTTTGATCGGTAAATATGAAGATGAGGTGTTGTGTGATGTTGTACTGATGCAAGCTGGACACTTGTTGTTAGGACGACCATGACAATTTGATAGGCGTGTGAAGCATGATGGATTCTCCAACAAATACTCTTTTGTACTCAATCAAAAACCAATCACTCTTGTTCCAATGACACCAAAACAGGTTTATGAAGATCAAGTGAGGTTGCAAAAAGAGAGTAAAAATCAGAGGGAGGCTGAGAAAAATGAGAGAGAAAAGAAAAGAAAGATTTGACTATTGAGAGAAAATTAGAAAGAAAATAAAAGAATTTCTATGCAAGAGCGAGTGACATAAAAAGAGCATTGTTTTTAACTCAGCCAATGATTATACTTTTATACAAAGAGGCATTTTTAAATACTAACGAACTTGACCCCGGTTTGCCTAGTTCTGTTGTTTCTCTTTTGTAGGCTTATGAGGATGTCTTTCCCGAGGAAACACCATATGGTTTACCACCAATTTGAGGGATAGAGCATCAAATTGATTTTGTACCCAGTGCAACCATTCCAAACCGACCAGCCTATAGGAGTAATCCCGAGGAGACAAAGGAGCTACAAAGGCAGATTAATGAATTGATGGAAAAGGGGTAAATGAGAGAAAGCATGAGTCCTTGTGCAGTTCCGGTTTTGCTAGTTCCCAAGAAGGATGGGACACGGAGGATGTGTGTTGATTGCCGAGCCATCAATAACATAATGGTAAAATATCGACATCCCATTCCTAGATTAGATGATATGCTTGATGAATTGCATGGATCTTATGTTTTTACAAAGATTGATCTTAAAATGGATATCATCATATTAGAATGAGAGAATGAGACGAATGGAAAATTGCTTTTAAAACAAAATATGATTTATATGAATGGTTAGTTATATTTTTTGGATTAACTAATGCATCAAGTACTTTCATGAGATTAATGAACCATGTTTTGCGTGCTTTTATAGACAGATTTGTTGTGGTTTATTTTGATGATATTCTGATTTATAGTAAAAACTTGGATGATCATGTTGAATATTTAAAACTTGTTTTAAATGTTTTAAGGAAAGAAAAGTTATTTGCTAACCTTAAGAAGTGTACCTTTTGCACGGATAAGCTTGTGTTTCTTGGATTTGTTGTGAGTACACAAGGTATACATGTTGATGAGGAGAAGGTATGTGCAATCCAAGAATGGCCGAGTGATACAAGTGTAGGTAGTGTTCGTAGTTTTCATGGACTTGCTAGTTTTTACAGAAGGTTCGTGAAAAACTTTAGTAGCATCACCGCACCGCTTACCGAAGTTATCAAAAAGAACATTGGATTCAAATAGGGAGACTAGCAAGAGAAGGCGTTCCAACTAATCAAGGAAAAATTAACTCATGCTCCTTTACTTGCTTTGCTTGATTTTACTAAAACGTTTGAAATTGAATGTGATGCTTCAGGTATTGGTATAGGCACAGTCCTTATGCAAGGAGGAAGGCCAATTGCATACTTTAGCTAGAAACTAAGCGGGGCAACCCTAAACTACCCTACTTATGACAAAGAATTGTATGCATTGGTTCGAGCTTTGGAGACATGGTAACACTACCTATGGCCTAAGGAATTCGTGATTCATACTGATCATGAGTCCCTAAAGCATTTGAAAGGCCCACACAAGTTGAACAAGAGACATGCACATTAGGTGGAATTCATAGAGACATTTCCATATGTGATTTGGTACAAACAAGGTAAGGAAAACGTCATGATGTATGCACTCTCCCGCAGGTATGTATTACTTTCCACTTTTGATGCTAAGTTGCTTGGTTTTGAACACATCAAAGAACTATATCCGTTAGACCATGATTTTAGTGATGTGTATCAATCTTGTAAGAAATCCGCATTTGGGAAGTTCTTTAGGCATGATGATTATTTGTTTCAGGAAAATAAGTTGTGTGTGCCTAATAGCTCATTACGAGATTTGTTAGTGAGGGAATCATATGGTGGAGGTTTAATGGGACACTTTGGAGTTGCTAAGACCTTAGCCGTTTTGCAAGAGCACTTCTATTAGCCATATATGAAAATGGATGTTGAGAGAATTTGTGCTAGATGTGTTACATGTAGGCAAGCAAAATCTCAAGTGCGACCCCATGGTTTATACACACCACTGCCCATTCCTAGTGAACCTTGGATTGATATCTCGATGGACTTTGTGTTAAGTTTGCCTAGGTCTAAAGGTGGTAAAGATTCAATTTTTGTGGTTGTGGATAGATTTTCTAAGATGACACATTTTATTCCATGTCACAAGACTGATGATGCTTTACATGTTACTGAATTGTTCTTTAGAGAGATTGTGAAATTGCATGGTATGCCTAGGACAATTGTTTCGGATAGAGATGCTAAGTTCTTGAGTTACTTTTGGAAGTCTTTGTGGGGCAAGTTAGGAACTAAGTTATTGTTTTCTACTACTTCTCACCCTCAAACTGATGGTCAAATCGAAGTAGTAAATAAGACTTTGTCTACTTTGTTAAGGGTTATTATAAAAAAGAACATCAAAACGTGGGAAGAGTGTTTACCACATGTTGAGTTTGCTTATAATCGTACTGTCCATTCTGCAACTAAGTTTTCATCATTTGAAATTGTTTATGGTTTTAATCCTTTAACTCCATTGGATTTAACGCTATTACCTATGTCTGAACATGTTAACTTAGATGAAAAGAAAAAAGTTGAATTTGTTAAGTAGATACATGAGAAAGCAAGACTCAACATTGAGAGGAGAACAGAGCAATATGCAAAACAAGCTAACAAAGGGCGACACAAGTTGATTTTTGAACCCGGAGATTGGGTTTGGTTGCACTTGAGACAAGAAAGATTTCCAGCTCAAAGGCGGTCAAAGCTGCTTCCGAGAGGAGATGAAACTTTTCAAGTCCTTGAACGCATCAATGACAATGCATACAAGTTAGATTTGCCAGGTGAGTACAACGTTAGTGCCACTTTCAATGTTATTGATTTATCTCTTTTTGATGTAGGTGAAGATTTGAGGACAAATCATTTTCAAGAAAAAGGGAATGATGAGAATAAGGAAGCATCACCAAAGGATCCATTGCATGTTCCAGTTAGACCAATTACAAGAGTAAGAGCTAAGAGGTTTAAAGAAGCACTTGATGGATTGGTTCAAGTGATTTGGGCTGATTTTAAAATGATGGATTTCAAGATAGGCTTAAAAGAAGACTTTAAGATGGGCTTAAAACAATATCAAGGCTTAATCAATTTAATTAAAGCAATTAATGAGCTTGATTCTAGCTAATTTCTTGCCCATGAAGACTTTCCAATATGAAGATGATTCTTGGCCATCAAGAACTTCTAATATGGAGTAGATTCTTGGTTATCAAGATTTTCCAATATGGAGCAAATTTTTGGCCAACAAGACTTTCCAATATGGGGTTGATTTCTTGCCCTTTTTTTTTTTCAAGACAATTAGTATTCAATTTTAGTAATTTATTTTGCTGATTGCAAGGGCTTAATTACCTAATTAAATATTTCCTTTCTTTTATTTTGAGCTATATAAACCAATGTAACCCTAAAGGGGAATTCAGTTAATGATTAATAATATTAGTGAGAGTATTCTCTTTGGTTTTTCGTAGAACTTTTCGAACTTATTAGGATTTGCCTATGGCTTTCGTCATAGACTTATTAATCAATTCTTCCATCATTGATTGTGGCGTCTTCACCATACGAAGGTTCTTGCTTCCATATAAGCAACGAGTTGAGATTTTCCATACAAATATGATTCTAGATGATCTTGGA
>CM034464.1:13596288-13856720 GCA_019925255.1 Litchi chinensis | reverse complement strand
ATATTTAAAAAGAGAAAATGGTAGAAGGCGGTGTATTTTTGTACATACTGTCAGGTTGGCAAGAAAACTGGTAAGCATGGATATCATGCTTACTTTTTCATTTCTTATTTTAAATAAATAGAATTAATCCTATTTTCCCTTTGTAATTTAAGATACTACCAAATACTTCATTACTTTTAGAAATCACTATGTCCCTTGTCGATTTATGAAATAAATCAAATATCTCATGTATTGCTTTATCGTTAAAGTTGACATTAAAAATTAAAGTTTGATTGTTAATATAAAAGAACAAAACTATAGAGTTACTTTAATCATTTTAGTCAATTTAGTAATGATAGTAATGGCAGGAGCAACATAAAATTTTCTAAAACTACGGAGGAATTATTAGTAATTATATCAAACTATAAAGGGGAAAATGAGATTATCCATTTTAAATACTATGAAAGCCTAAAGGTCTTTTTTTAAATTTCATTTATGAGACTTTTTTTTTTTCTTCCATTCAACTTGCATTATAATCCTTCCAAAGACGATTTCATCATTAAAATCTAACAATTACAAATCATGAAAACAAACCCCAATTGAAAAACCAACATCTCTCTATCTGGACAAACCCACCATAAAGCCTTAGGATATCTATCAAGAGCCATTAAAAAAGAGATCAACTCACTTCAAGAAACTAACTTAAATCAAACAAACTTGAAAGTTTTCATTGAAAATCTTCATCAAGAAATTGTTCCAATAAAGGGAGACACAAGAAAATAAACACAAGAAAAGAATAGAGGACGTTTAAAAAAAAAAAAAAAAGAAAAAAGAAGAAAAAACTATGAAAAAATGGCTAAAGAGAGAATGCATGATTTGATGAAATAGAAGAAACTAGAAGAATATAAGAGAGGGGAAAATAGGGAGAAAAGAAAATGTCATTAAATTATGAACAATACTATACTTTTAAAAAATTTACTTAAAAATTTTACTTAAATGATATAACAAGTTGATTTGTAGTCATCATTTTAATTTTGAGATGATATATTAACAATCCGATAATTAAACATAAGTTTGTTAAATTATTTAGATAAATTTTTAGATAATATAATATTTCAAAACATCCTTAATAAGTGCAACATTCCACCCTTCTACAGCTAAATTTTCAACGGTTGACTCTCTTGTTAGAGGTGCATGTGACATTGTTGTCTTTTAATAGAGAGATAAGGATATCATCAATCTCCATCAAAGCAGATGTTGACCTTCATGTTAGATTAGTCTCCTCTAATAGATATCAAACCTCCACCAGAGGGATTATTCATTTTCCCTTTACTTTTAACATTTAATTAAAATAATTTTTTATTCGATAAAATAACAATATATCCCCTAGCTTACACTTTTTAAAGGTCAACTTGGTCGCATTTAATCGAGGGAAACTATTTTCTTTATTTTCGTTTAGAGTAATGCTAGACTTTTCGAATACTTTATCAAAATTTATATCAAAATAATATAATATGTAAGTTATTAAGATTTTTTAATTCATGAGATGATGTAACAATTAGTAGAATTTTGACAATTCATATACCACATCATTTGAACAAAATATTTGAAAAATCTAGTATTACTCTTTTTCTTATTCAATGCCTCATGAAAATATCAAATCACCCTTCTTCTTTTATTATAAAAGTTGGTCAACCATTAACCAACTAATGATAGAATGTTTTAAGTACAATATTAACGAATATCAAGTAACATTCCAATAATGAGTTTGACGACCTTACTGTTAGGGTAATCATATTTATTAATTATATCTATTAGATATTTGAATTAGTTTTAAAAATGATTATTAAAACAATCCAATGGTTATAGTCATTAAATAAAGTAACCTAATCAGTAAGATAATCAAATCTATTACGTCGTAAATTCACATATCCATACTACCATATCAAAGATGAGAAGTGATAAATTAATAATCTAATTTGATAGTAAATTGGAAACAGGAGTCTGGGGGCACACAGAGAGACAGAGAGTCCAAATGGAAACAGGGGTGAGCAATGTAAAATGACGAAATTGCCCTTGATAGATATAAATATAGAAGTAAATTGCAGGAGCAAAAAAGGCCTAAAAGTAAAAAAGAGGTAGCCCTAGAAGAAACAGGTCCATTAGGGTTTATACAGATTCCCCACCTCCCAAACCAAAACCAAAACCAAAACCTCCCCTTTCGCTCCAGCCCATTAAACATCATCATCTTCTACCTCCAAATTTCCTCTCTCTCCAAAATTCAAATTTTCCCCCATCAAACCCCCTTCAATTCACAAACCCTAGATTTCAACCCCCCAATTTTCAATTCCCAATTTTGCCGCCTCCTTTCTGCCCATTGCTTCTCGTCTCTTCCTCCTTGGATCCCTCAATCGACGTCTGGTATGTTTCTTCTTTCATTATTTTGTCTATCAACACTCAATTTTCGTTTACTGTTATTTTTGTTCCCAGATTCGCTGCTTTTGTGGTCCTGCTGATTTTTTTTAGATCTACTGCTGATTTTTTTGTTCACTTGTTGGTTCTGCCTCCTTATTTTTTCTGGGTATGTTGTTTTTCGATTCATAATTGTAGTTGATAAATTCGTTAATGTTGTGTTTTAAGGGTTTTAAGAGGAAGCAGCTGGTGTAACTGTAATTGTTTGTGTACTCATTGATTACATTGAATCTGATTGGATATACTTTTGAATGATAAGCTTTTTATAGAATCTGAATGTTTAGATAGGCAGGGTACAACTTTTTGGAGCATTGCAGGCCTATATATATTTAGAGGGCGTTGTTTTATATATAGGGTGTTGGTTTCTGTATAATGGGCTTTTCTTGTCTTGCCACTTATGAATGGCCCAGGTTCCTGGTGATATTTTAAGTCCATACAGTGTGTATCGTCTTATTACTTTGATTCTTGAATAGAATAGTAGACAACTTTATTTTTATTTATTTATTTATTTTTCTTTTTCTTTTGTGTGTGTGTGTGTACGAGTTGTGCAATTTTTTGTGGTGTGCATCGTGAGATTCTATATAGAAGTGGTTGTTCTAACGTTATAGAAATAGAATGAAGAATTTCGTCGTATCACATACATGGGCTAACAGCTAACTTCAATTATCATTGGCCATTTTCCTGTACTAGAAACAGGACACCTAGTATGTGACTGCAAGTCACTCTCCATTTTACATAAGGTAGTTGTCATTGTAGATTTGTTTACGTTAGTGCTGTTAGCAAATTTTTGTTATGACAATCAAATGTTGCAAGGGGTAATTGAAGTAAATGAAGATGCTAAACATTTGTTCTGTTTTGCTATCATACTGTAAATTTAGAGTCATATCATCTGTGACATTACTCATCAGCATGTAAATTGGAAATTATATATAATGGAAGTGTAGCACATCTATCTTATGTTTAATCGTTAGAAAATCCCAAAATGTTAAATTATTAAGTCAAATGTGCAACCATGGTGTAAGCTGTAGTAGATTATCAACTTGGATGACTTTAGATGCATTACATGCAAAGGAGACAACTAATCAATAAGTAAAATACAAAATGGGGATAAACTTATCTCTGACATTATATTAAGACAATTCTAACTTAAAACTGTATAATTTGTGGTTCATGAAATCTGATATTGAGTTCTCATCTTTTTAGAGGTTCAAGCCACTAATTTATTTAAATTTGAATAGGATTACTCTACTATAATTTCTAAGTTTTTAGATCTTGCATTTAGTTGAATTCTTTTTCTGCTGTGACTATGAGGGCTGTTGAGGTTTAAGTTAAACCTGTTGTACCTTTTTTATGATGAATTGTCATTTGTCTTTTAGAGAATAATTGTTATTGTCAGTCTTAAACACAGGAAACAGTGACTTAATTAGCTCTATAGAACATTTAACTTTATGTGCTTCTGGTATTAGTTGACTTTCACTTCTATGAATTTCCGAAGTTGCTGGGATGACTGTTAATGATGTAGTGGAAAATGGGAACCCTCAATTCACTGTTTTGGAATATGAGTGATGATCGTGGTCATCCTCTACGTATGAGGCATGGACCTTAAAATAAGTATAGCCTCTTTGTTTGAGTCTTTAGGAAGTCTCTGATGCATATCTAAATACTGTGAATTTGAGTTGGATGCTGATTTTCCTGATATCTTGTATTCTTTTCTTTTATAGATTGTTTTGATAGAACTCTAATAGTTTTCTTAAGTCAGACCTTTTAACGCTTCGTTTCACTATATTACAGGAATTTTCTTTTCCAATAATTGAGATGGATGCTCCAATTACAGCCCTCATGCCTACAAGTCCTATTACTCCTGGTCCTTCTGATTATGGTGAGCCACCCAGTTCTGACACACAGCCTAATAAGCGTAGGAGAAAGAAGTCTATTGTCTGGGAATACTTTACGGTGGAGACTGTCGGAGCTGGATGTACCAGGGCATGCTGCAAGCAGTGCAAGAAATCATTTGCTTACATTACCGGTTCAAAATTAGCTGGCACCAGCCACCTCAAACGGCACATTACCATGGGAATCTGCCCAGTAAGCCGTCAGAAAAATCAGCAAACCCCACCTACGCCAGGCTCCAAGCCTGGGAATGCTACTGATCCACCTAAAAGACGCTACAGAACATCCCCTGGACTTACAAACATCCCTTTCAACCAGGATCGCTGCAGCCAAGAAATTGCTAAGATGATTATTATGCATGACTATCCTCCCCACATTGTTGAACATCCTGGTTTCATTGATTTTGTCCATACTCTTCAACCCCAGTTCAATGTGGTGAGCTTCAATACTATTCAAGGCGATTGTGTGGCAATGTATCTGAGAGAGAAGCAAAGCCTTCTGAATTTTATCAGTGAAATTCCTGGACGAGTCAATCTTACATTGGATTTGTGGACTTCAAATCAAACTGTTGGCTATGCAATCCTAACCGGGCACTTCATTGATGGTGATTGGAATTTACATCGTCGGATTCTTAATGTTGTTACAATTCCGTCTCCAGATTCAGATTTTTCGTTTAATCAAGCTCTTGTTGTCTGTCTATCTGATTGGCATCTCGACAGCAAGTTGCTTACCCTCACACTCGATAAGTCCTTCTCGAATGAAATCATAAATAGAAATCTTAGAGGCTTCCTTTCTGTCAAGAACCCACTTATGCTCCATGGTCAGTTGTTAATAGGGAATTGCTTTGCTCGTGTCATCAGTCGTCTTGCTCAAGATGCATTAGGTGCAATGGAAGAGACCGTCAAGAAAATCCGTGAAAGCGTTAAGTATGTGAAAACTTCAGATACTCATGAAGAGAAGTTTTTGGAGCTGAAGGACCAACTTCAAGTTCCCAGTACTAAAGGCCTTTTCATCGATGACCAAACTAAATGGAACACAACTTACCATATGCTGGTGGCTGCCAATGAACTGAAGGAAGTATTTGCTTGTTTGGAAACCACTGATGTGGATTACATTATAGCCCCATCAATGGATGATTGGAAGCGGATAGAAATTCTCTGCATATTTTTGACGTATTTCTTCGATGCAGCTGATATCTTAACTTCCTCACCATACCCAACTGCTAGTGTATTCTATCATGAAGTATCAAAAATTCAGTTAGAGCTGACACAAGCATCTATTAGTGGGGATCCCTTCATCAGCAACCTGACCAGACCTTTGAAAGAACAATTTGATGAATATTGGAAAGATTGTTTTCTATTATTAGCGATTGCAGTTGTTATTGATCCGAGGTTCAAAATGAAGCTTATTGAGTTTAGCTTCTCTAGGATCTATGGTGAGGATACCGGAATGTGGGTGAAGGTTGTGGATGACGGTCTTCATGAGCTCTTTCATGAATATATTGTGCAATCGTTTCCAATGCCAGATACTTTTATGGAAGACGGGAATGAGGGCATGCTAAAAACTGATATGCACTTAGATGGATCAACTCTAGACCAAACACCTCTGGAAGGAACCGCCCAAGATGGAATCCCTCAAGAACGAACTGTTGGGGAAGGAACTCAAGAAGAAAGTGCCCAAGGACCCTCTCAAAACATGCCTTCTCAAGAAGTACTGTATCATGAAGAAGCACACTCTCAAGGAATGCATGGTCAGGAAGTGCCCTCTCAATCATCTCAGGACATGCATCATCTCATTACTATTGGGGATGGACTTTCTGATTTTGAAGTGTACATTACAGAGCTCACAAGTAGCCAGCCGATGAAATCAGAGTTAGAACAGTATCTTGAAGAGCCTCTCTTGCCGCGCGCTCAAGACTTCGATATTTTGGATTGGTGGAAACTAAACCAACTCAAGTATCCGACTCTGTCGAAGATGGCTTTTGACATTCTGTCAATACCATTCTCTACGGTTTCTCCTGATTCTGTGTTTGACACAAACAATAGGAAGATAGACAGCTATAGGAGTTCGTTGCGTCCAGTGACTCTTGAGGCTCTGATATGTGCCAAGGATTGGCTGCAGTATGGATCAGTATCATCATCCTCTGATGAGATGTCCAATGCAATTGTGAAAATGGAGTTTTAGGTTTAGGTTTCAATTTCATGATACAGTATACATGGTTTTACTCCAAAGTCTTTTAGGTGTTTGTTAGTAGTTTAGCAAGTGCAATTAATTTCTCATTTGTTCCTTTCCCCCATAATTCTCTTTTTAATATGAAATGTTGTTAGTTAGGGTACAGTTGTGCTGCTACATGGGAATTAATGTTGGAGTATGATACATCAACATCAGTTTTAAATGCCATGTATATGTCTTGTTTTGTCTTTCTGTAATTTCTTTCAACAATTGCATGATCATCTCACTTTTTTGGTTTTGGTTTCTTATGGACCTCAAGTATTTGAAAATGCATTTGATCTCGATTTCAAGAAATATGTTATTGATTTGTATTTACTTGTTTTCGACTGAGAGGTGTAGGCAGAATTCTCATAATTTGTGTGGACAACTTTCTACTGATCTTTGAGAATAGAAATCCAATTGCATTTTAGAGTTTTTTCTTAATTGGTTTGGATAGTAGTCTGATCTAATATTTTATAGTCATATATATATATATATATATTTGTTAACTTTTTTTTTAGTCAAAGAAAGTTTGTCTATCAAATTGGGATGCGTATATTGCAAAAGTACGTATCCTAGCTAAAGCCAATTTGGAATCAATTGATTTTTAAAATAATAATTATTAATTTAAATTCGCAACAAAACTAATATTTGATGTGAAACAATCATAATTAGAAATAGCAAAGTAATTTTAAGATGCAGTATAATATAAAATGAAACAAATTTAAAAAGCCAAATCGATTTTCTTATAATTTTCTATTAATATAAAAAATATAGGGTAAGGATAAATATATGTGTTGATCATCAAAGATATAAACAAAACCTTATATAAGGTGTAATAATAAAGATATATAATATTGTTAAAAATAAAAAAAATAGAGAAATACTTGGAAAAAAAAAAATAGAAATAAAAGTGAAAAAAAGTCGTGATAGAGAGGGGTGGAGTTGTGAAGATGAATATGAATTTATACGCACAGGATCTCTCGCTGTTCGATTTCAGCAGCTTCTTGGATCCCGTAATTGGTGATGATCATTATGATGATTATGATGATGATGATGATGATGATGATAAGACTAGTGTCGAAGCTGCTGCGGAGCATCGGAGCCCACCTAGGCACCGCCATGATGGGACTTCTCCTTTGCCTCTGGGGATGGACTGGTCCTCTCCTCCTCGCAAATGGGTATGATATATACTCTTTATACTTTGTTTAACATGTGTATGCTGTATGTTTAACATGTGTTGTTATGTATAATGAATGGGTTGATCCTCATACAGGATGGGCGGGAGTCTGTTTGGCCGCATGATCCTCATACAGGATGGAGTTATTGTGTCACCCTTCCTTCTTGGATTCTCCTCCCAAGCTCAAGGGGTTCAGATCCTGTTGTGGTACTTTTTACTCTTTTGATTCAGCTTGTATGAAACTGGTTGTGTTATGTTGCAGAATTTATATTTTTTTTTGCTGCATCTGGGAATGGGAACGGGAATGATAAACATTCTTGGTTGGCTATTAATATTTAATGTTTTATTTTTAATCCGTGCTAGGTTAAGTATTGTTCATGGCTCCATTGTTGGTTAGTTATCTATGTGAAATTTTCTTTTAATTTTTTTTTTTTTTCTATGGAATTGAACTCCGCTGCCTCAAATCGGTTAATTGGAAAGTTTGGTCCATTATTTGTCAGACTTGCTTTATATGCTTATGTTGACCTTTCATATGTAATTAGTTCTACCTACTTAAAGTTCTGGCAAATTTCATTTAATTTTTGCTGCTCTGTTTAACATTATCTATTGCAGTTTTACAGAGTTCAAGTTGGTATACAATCGCCAGAAGGGATCACCACAACACGAGGGATATTGAGAAGATTTAGTGATTTCTTAAATTTACTTTCTGAAGTAAGTGGCATGTTATATATTATAATATCCCTCCCTAGAAGGATACTGATTGATTTCCTGGTCCATAAGTGTTGGCTGTCTTATTGTTTGCAATATAATTAAGTAGATCTTTTGTTCAACAAAAGTTTGTCATAGTTGATTACAATGGTTCAAGACTTTCTCATCTTACGCTGTTTTTTATAGCTCAAAAAGGCATTTCCCTATAAAGAACTCCCACAAGCTCCTCCGAAGAGGATCTTGAAAGTGAAAAGCAGGACACTGCTGGAAGAGGTAAGTGAAATTTGTTATCATACTCTTGTTTTCCATGGTATTTTTTATCTAGGGATTTGCATGTTGACAGTTAACCATAAACAACTTATTGTAGGATACTTTGAAGTATATAAATGTAACAGCAGCTCTACTCATTAATATATATTATGGGCAGATTACTATGTTAATCCCTATGAAATTAAGGTTTCCTTTAATATAAAAAAATAATGGAATACGACATGCCATCCTTCGCTAGTGATTCTTTATTAAATGGAGGGAATGGGATATCCTTTTTTTCATAGACTTGGTGAGTGGAAGAATTGGCATGTTGCTCTAGCAGAATCAATGTTTTCTCGCTGTTTCCAGATGAAAATTTTACTTACCTTTAGTGCCGGCAAGTCTCTCCATTAATTTCCCTTTAATCAGTTAGGCCTCAACATATAATTTGTACTCAAAAAGTTTTTTTAATAATTGATAAGTTACGATGTATTATTGGTATATTAATGGTATAATCATCAACGCACCCATTTCCTTATTTACCCTAATCATAGGTTACAGAAATGATAGCTATACTTGTTTGATGTATTACTGTCTGGTGTATGTATCTGGCAATTGTAGAAAACTCTATAGTAAAAGGAAATGCAGCAGCAGCTGTTGTTACATCTTCTAGGATAAACCATGAACCTTATACTCTTTTTCATGTGTACCTTTTATGGAGTTGCATTCTTCTTCTTCTTCTTCTTCTTCTTCTTCTTCTTCTTTTTTTTTTTTTTGTTCTTCCTCCCCTCATTTGTTGGTATCCTTGATGAGTGGTGGAGAGGGATGGTTTTAGGAGAGTATGTAGTGAGGAATTGGATTGAGAGGAACATTAGTGCTTTTCATTGGCTGGAATTTCCAGTGATCTAAACTGACATTTACATGATGGGGAGATAACTTGTTCAATTTACTGTCTAAACCCTGAATGTTTCTCTTTTACTTATTTTTGAATTGCAAAATGCTTTGATCTGCAAGATTAGATATACTATTCTATATATATGAGCTGATTAATCTTTTTATTTTTTTATTTTTTTATAAATCTGAAGAAATCTGTTTATACTTATCCAAGAGAAGTTGAAGGAATCACCTACTGATTTATCTATTAATCAATTTATTAAGATTCTTCTTCAAAACAATCTAAGGTTGCATTTGGCAACGTAGAATTCAGCCATAAAATTGGAATTGGATGAAGTTGGAAGCCATCCTCATTAGAAAAAGTAGAGACTGGCATCGCAATTCCCACTCAATTTCAATTCCAAGTGTAAATTTCTTCTTGCTAATCATATTGTAACTTTGTAAGTGATGCAGGACATGCCATATGCATTTATGTTTATATAGATGAAGAAATTAATTGGAAATCATATATTTTATTTAACAGGTATCTTTTTCTTATTTGTAATTGATTTGCATCATGGTTTGTTTGCTTATGATATCTAAAATTGAGGCCTAAATATGATTGTTTTTCAGACTTGAATGATTATACCCTCCCATTTCCTCTTTAGTTCTCATCCTTTTCTTCCTATTTTTGGTTCACCAGTTTGTGGCAGCACAGGAAATTTAAAAGAACTTGGGGAAAAAAGAAGTTGCATTATTCTTTGATTAGTCAATTTTGAAGAAAAACAATTTTTAAATTTTGAAGAAAAACAATCTTTAGGCCTCATTTTAAAGAAGCCAAAAACAAAATGAACCAGGAGATTTCAACCTTAAATAATCATGAAACCCACTTTCCATAATGATAAGAATTGAACTCTAAAAGGAAATTAAACCAATGCTCAAATAGATAATGTTCTGCAAAAACAAAATGTATGATTCCCAAATAAGTTTTTCTTATTTACCTAACATAGGTGTGTATCTGCTTGGAATATCTTACATCAGTAAGTTTCACTGAGGAAAAATGTTTTTCACTTGACCAACTGCTTTTTTATCTCTCGTTCAGTTCGTTGTTCAAAATGTATATGTGTAATTTGAGGAAAACTACTTTTTAAATGATTATATGCATGTTGAATAGCTTATATCTTCTCATGAGATTGCACAAATGAGTTTTGTGGAAATAACAGTGGCAATATTCTCAGAATGCTTAATTTATTGCAGCGGAGGTGTTCTTTAGAGGATTGGATGCAAAAACTTTTATCCGATATCGACATATCTAGAAGTGTTGCAGTGGCAACGTTTCTTGAGCTAGAAGCTGCTGCAAGGTCTTGTATGTGGTCATTTTATCTTGAATTACAATACATTACTTTTTAATGTTCAGGAGCCACATGTTGTAATCTTTTGAATGTGGATTCTCAATGAATTATTACCATCAAACTTTTATGCGCTTTTAAATTTTGTCTATTTCAGCATTCCACGATCAAGAAACCTTGGAATCGCATTCTGCAATTTTGTTTCAAACCAACTCAGATATGTCTGTGATTGCTGGTAGTTCTTCAGTTGTATCAGATCATGGTAATGAATCTTATGATGAGATATCTGAACTTGGAACCCCTAGGCATCGAACAAATAATTCTAGTGATTTTGGTACCGAATGTTCAACTTCTCAACAAATTATAAATGATCCAATAGAAAAAAGCGTTAAATATGGTATGTTTAATCGGAACTCTATTCTGGAGAACTTGGGAAAGTTTTCTAAGCCTAAAATACTTGTTGGTACAGAGACCGATATTGTGGGAGGGGATAAAGCTACTGAAGATATAACCAAACCTAATTATTTTGATGGGGATGGAACAGAAATTTTGCGATTGGATGGTCATGTTCGAAGACTGTCCTCAGAGAGCATTGGAAGTGACTTAAGTTCCATTAGAGCTAGTGAAATATCAAATTTTGGGATGTCTAATTTGTTTGGGGATAGATCCCTTGACCATGCTGAAAGTGGTGAAGCTTCTAGAGCTATGGATACTCTTGATGGTTTGCATTCACTGTTCCCAAGGGACTCACTAATTGTCGTACCATCAGATCAGCGGCTAAAATTAAACAGGGTGCTTAATACTATGCGGCAGAGATTAACTATTGCAAAAACGGACATGGAGGATATTATAGCAAGACTAAATCAGGAAGTTGCTGTGAGAGAATTTTTGACAACTAAGGTATGCTCGAGTAGTGCTACAAATATTAGATGTAGTTGTGCCTTGTGATCACTTGCATTGTAAACAATTTCTCCATTGAATTATTATGCAGCCATTCGAGATATACTTGTGTTGTTCAAAAGTTTCTGAAAATGCCAATGTTCAAACAAGGATCATATAATTTTTATTTTCTTGTCTATATTAACGTTAATTTGTTTTATCTTTTCGAGTTTTATTTTAAGATAGTGGTGGGATAGCTCTTATGGATATTACTGATATTTATTCATTAATCTTTTCTGTGCCTAATTTTTTGTCTCAGCTAATGTTGCTTTTCAAATTTTACTTTTTCAATTCTCATTCAGGCTTCTCTATTGCCAATTTCATATTATTTTAAGTTATTGAGAATTTGTTTTTCCCATTTTTCTTAAATGACTATATATCTTGAGTCAGCCCAAAATTCTGCAACTGGCATATTTAGAATTATCCTAATTCTTCCTTCCAGGTATGATATCAGTGAACTCGAGAGTCTATTTGGTTGTTAAAATTTTTAGGATACTGATATAAGCTAGTGTTTTTAATCATATTGGTGGCAACATTTATGTGATTGGACAGCTATTAAGTATCCTGATTTGCCAAAGGTGGTCAGGGACATTGGGCACTAATCTAATGTTTGACTTAATAGCTTGTGAATGCTTAAAATCAAGCAGGGGCAGGACTTCTAGCATCCGTGATGGTTAGGCGTCTCGTATTCTTTTCCGTTTTTTAGTTAAAGAGGTCTCCTATTTTATCCTTAATAGCTACAAAAACATTTTCTGAAGACTATGTGTTTGACATTCAGATATTTATCACCTTCAGAAGCCAAAATCAACCTTTTATAACTTACAAAATGTTCACCATTGCATCCAATTGCAAAAACAGAAGCATGTCTTTGTGTCATCTATTAGCATCACTGTGTAATTCTTATTAGTTATTATTATTATTATTATTATTATCATCGTTATTGTTATTTTAATAAATTTAAAAAAAAAAAAAAAACCTGTAAAATGGCATTTTAATCTTCCAAGTTGATCGGAAGGACACAAATAATAAATCCTTAGGTATAGAAGGAGACCTGAGAGTTCTTAACCAATCAATGATTTTCTAACTTGTTATAGGTACAGAAAATTGCAGCAATTGGGATTCATTTACAGATTTACTTATGGAATAATTTATGCATAGAACACCACAATAATCTATTTACTTATAGCCTTCTCTTTTTGTATTGATTACCAGTTATTATTACTACTATTTTTTTTATTTTTATTTTCATATCTCCTCCACAAGTAAATGACAATTGAACAATCTATGCATTAAATGGTTACCAGGATGCATAGAATTTTCTAGCTGCTACTATCCTTCAAATTGAATATAGTATTCTGATGCTTCAAGAATCATTACAAAACTGTTGTTTCTGTTAACATATGGAAATTAATGACCATGGACTTCATAATGCATTTCACTCTTTCTTGTCTAATTTTAGATTTGAGGACTGATTTGCTTAATGCTCTAACTTCTTGTTGCTTCAATATATGGTGTGGTTGGAGTGTTCTCCTTGTCATAAGTACATTATGATGATTTTGGCCTTGATTAGGTGATAGAAAAAGATGATAGAATTTACTCAATTCGATTAGTTTGAATGCACCGTCCTAGCAAATAATGATTAAAATCTTGAATACACACTCTGTGCAACTGATTTATGAGGATTTGCTACGCAGGTAAAAGATTTGGAAGTAGAGCTTGAAACCACTAGGGAGAACTGTAAAGAAAACATGCAGCAAGCTGTTTTAAACGAAAAGGAAAGATTTACTCAAATGCAGTGGGATATGGAGGAGTTACGGAAGCAGTGCCTGGAGACTGAATTACAATTGAAATATGAGCAGGTGTATTCTCTACACATAAATTTCCATCAATATTTTATTGTTTATAAACTTTTTTAATTGACATCTTTAATTATTCCAGGCTGAAAGGGCTCGTGCCGAGTCATCGGAAATATCACTTGTTCAGGAGAATAAAATGTTGCTGCATGACTTGGATAGTGCTAGGGATCAGCTTGAGAGCTTGCATAAACATCTTGAAGAGGTAGAGGTGAAATCAAAAGCAGACATAAAGCTTCTTGTTAAAGAGGTCAAATCTCTTCGAGGCTCTCAGTCAGAGTTGAAGCAGGAGCTTGGCCGCTTGATGAAAGAAAAGTTAGAAGTAGAGGTAATTTGTTGCTTCACCAAACCAGGTCTCTTAGTGATTTTCCTCTATATATATATATATATATATACACACATGTATATGATTACAACAAAAATTGTTATAAATGTAAAAATATGATATAGTTGATAAAACAAAGCAAAACCATACATGAAATTGTCGACTTAAAAAATATTTGTTTTCCACTTCAGAACTACAGGTTCAAAAATTTACCTTTTTTTGATTTAGTACTTTGGGTTTTGAAATTAGATTCAGGATGTTGTATTTGTTTCTTCCTTGGTTTATATCTGTTTTATAACAAATTGAATGATTTTAAAATTTGTTAAATTTATCAGGGAAATGAAAACCTGGAGGACTTTTAACATGGGGCCTCTTCTGCTTCATGTGATTAACACACAAGAATCCTTATGCCACTCTTTAGTTAATTTTTCGGCAGTCTCTTTTGAGATTCAATGTCCTAGAAACTATATCTTTTTTATAGGCTTAAGGTTATAAAAGACATATCTTGTGTTCGTAGTTTGGATAGCTAACTGAATCCTTTCAAATTTCCTTTAAGCCATGGTTATATGGCCATTGTTCGTTTTAAATCATTTATATGGAATTATGAATTGCGCTGACAAAAAAGACTTGATGTATCTGGTTGGAGTGCAAGAGTAGGGTAAGCAACAGGAGGAAATGTTATTAAGACATGTTATATGAAATTGCTGCAGAATTTATCATGCTGGGCATCTGGTCTTTTGGTATCATGTTCTTGCTTTTAGTAGCTTTTGTAAGTTTCAAAGTTTTAGCTTTTAGGTTTGCATTTTGTTTTGACCATTGTAGTTTTTTACTAACATACTAACTTTGTATGTGGGGCTGCACCCTCTATGTTATGTATACAATTTAATATACTTGTCAAACTGGAATTTCACATTGTTGTGGTTTATGTATCTTCAGAGGAGTCTTCAAAAGGAAAAGCAGAGGATGGAGCATGCGAATAATGCAAATTCAAAGTTGCTGCATGAATGTGAAATTCTTCGCAATCGACTCCAAGAATGTAGTGTTAATTTTCTCAGTGAAGAGGAAGACAAATTGGATTTGGGCACTTCATCACCATCTGATGCTATAGATCTCTTGACAACGTCTGACAATAGAATTGGGCTCCTTCTTGCAGAGGTATCTTTTCGTGCTCTGAATAAGTTGTCTTGGTATTTTCATATTAATGGAATTTATTTGTTATTGGTGAGGAAGTCATTTGCTGTTGCTTCTGACGTGAATTGAACATCAACTTTCTAATTGGGCCTCTGTAATGTGTCCTTCATGTCAATATACATTTGCATTCCGAACTATATCTATGTTATAAAATTCTTTTATTGCGTCTTAGGCTTTACTTTGTTCCTCAGTAAGTTGTATTATTTATGATCCTCCCAATCTCAACATTACACATACTGACGTCATGGCTTTGGCCTGGCATATAGAAAGTCTACTCTGCCTCCTTTAGTGATTTACTTGCATTTGCTGGGAGAGAAACAGTGCAAAAATGAATTTTTGGAATTAAGGCTGTGAGCCAAGCGACTTGCAATACTAATTGGGGTTCTTGGTTTACTCATTTATTAATATTCTGTACTCAAGCCTATATGCTAATTCTGATAAAAGAAAACGTTGATGACTGGCTCTGTCCAAAGCATCACAATTTCATCTATGATGTGAATTTGGTAGATTTTCAACTCTCATCGTAATTATAAATATGCATCATTCTCACTATTTGCAGACGATGTTGTCTTCATAAGACCTACTTCAGCAAATAGATGTGCAATTAATATCATGATTGTATTTCCATCATAATGTTTCTGGCATTGTTGCTTGTAATTCAAATGTATCCTTTAATTCTTGCGTTGGTTACATTTGGTTCATGAACATGAACAGGCGCAGCTTCTGGCACAAGACATAGAAAAATCTGTGGGAGGACTGGATGAAACTCAAAGTGTCAATGGAAAGGATCAGAGAAGTGATGATGAGTTGAGGAAGATTGTAACGGATATTTTCATCGACAATGCCAGACTGAGGATGCATGTCAACTCTGTAATTCGATGTGCTCTGAACACATGCGTAAAGTCTGATGAAGAGGATGAGGAAGAAGAGGAAACCACATTGAGAAAAACTGTACTAAGCAAGTTCTTAGAAAGATAACATGTGGATGATGTTAAACAAGGACTTCCCCCCCAGCTTCCAAAAAATTTCAGCAGCAGTTTACATATAATTTTGTAGGTGCTATGTAAAAATGATTGTGATTACATCATTGTTGTATCATAATATAATATAAGCATGTCAATATCTCTTTACAAAGTGAGTCATGTACTATAGTTATCATATGGTCACCGAAATTAAGATATTTGTAGAACCTCAATACTTAGAATGAATACATGAACAATCTCAGATGACTGAATCAAGATCACCAGTATGAATGCTCCTGATTTGACTGGGCACAGACTTTTTACTGAGGCAAGATGCCATGCAAAACAAACTGCAAAGCCAAAGTATTCTGTAATTTGATTTTTTTTTCCTTAACATTCGATATTTGTACGAAACTTCGCTTAACATGTGTCAGAACTATTTATTGATCTCTGACATTTTTCTTTTGTTGAAAAGCTCTTGAGCTAGCGACATTCTCAATAATACCAAAACCACTCAAATATACCATTTCCAAACAACAAAATCACTCAAATATACCTTTATTGCAAGCAAGCATAAACTTATATACAACTACAAATGCCATAACTGAGTCAAATCTGAACTAATTAAAATGAAGTATATCCTCCACAGGAACAAAAGTGAAAAAGAAAAGAGGAAAAAAAGGAGGAATGAGAACATTAGCAGATGATTGAAATATTTGCTTGCTGACGTAAAAAAAATCAGTTCTTATAAACTTGTACATTTTCCTCTTCCAACTAAATACATACAAAAAGAGAACTCTAACCGTTGATTATTTAAATTAAATTGCAATGGCACTCATTTGGGTATGAATTAAGAAATACACCTAACATCTGGGGTAACATATATAACTGGCAGAACAGTTGCTAGCAAAAAGCAATGACTCCAACATGGATTATGCGGCCCCTTCACTGAAAAATTAAAGGTATTTAGAGTCATTGTCAGAGTGTATTCAAGCTTTCACCACTGCAGTTCCAGTCCTATACTCTACTTTTCAGCCCCTCCAAACATGCCCATCATATCTTTGGCAGAACCCATTTGCTTCATCAAGCTCTGCAAACCACCCACTCCACCAATCTGCTTCAACATCTGTTGGGGTAGGACTTTGCTCATATGCTGTGCATTCATGTTTCGAGACAAGGCACTCATGTCACCCTTCTTAGGAATCTTAAGCCCCTTCATTTTGCTCCAGATCTTGGCAAGACGTTTGTACTCTTCCATCATCTCCATTACTTCTCTAACTTGTCGACCAGAACCCCGAGCTATCCGCATAATACGTGATTCATTCATGATCTTAGGGTTTGAACTATCCAACTCTGTATAAAAAAGCCGATTAGCAATTACAAAAGAGGAAGAGTTTGATTCAAAAGTTATTCCCCATGATTGAAGCTATGGAAGAAACAAAGCCAAATAAACAGAATTTTTTGCTTGCCTTCATTTGTCATGGAATCCATCATAGTCATGTAGCGCTTGATCTTTGCCTGGCTTTCCTTTTCCCGACCTTTCGGCATTAGTTCAGCACTAAATCCAGGAAGCATAGAGAAAACCTACATAAAACAAAAACCCATGTAAATTTTAGCATCGAATAACTAAACTCTCAATATGAAATCTAGTTAGACAGATGAAGCACATCTGATGACTTCCATCACATGCACACACAGGACAGATGAAATTTTATTCCTAAAATAACTATGTCCAAGTCTCCAAGAGATCTTAAAAGTAAATTTTTCTTTACAGATTAACTCTTATATAGCAATGACAAATGATTACATCAGCAGTGACAATGTACTGGGATCTATTTCTAAAATTGCCAAGTCCCACATATTTTTTTAGATTTATCTAATTGCTCTCTATAGCCTAGCATAATAAGCAAATAATTTGAAGAAATAACTTTGATGATCCCAATATGGCAATAGTGAAAGATCATATCACCATTTTAGGGACGATCACAAATAGTGACCTTGGTTGTCAGGAAAAAATTTACTTAGCAAGATTTCTCACCTTTTATCTCATGAAAGTTAGATGCACCCAAGAAGTAGGCAACAAAATTGCTTCTGAGAACATTTCTACCTTCTTAACTAATTGAGTAAAATTAATTTGAACATTTAATCTTAAAGCTTACTCTTTGTTCATCTCCCTCTTGCAAAGAAAAGCCTTCTCTAAATTACATTTACTTACTGAACCTCGTTCCTCATTTATACGAGTGTGTGTCGGTTTGTGTTATATAATATGCCTTCAATTCTTAAACATCACTGGTATTAACTTTTAAGAAATAAGGGATAACCTAACATTAATGAAAGCGCTGGTGACATCAATAAAAGGATCATTTTTCACATTAAATATGAGAGAAACATCCAAGGGACCAAAAAATTTGTAATTATCTTGGACAAATTCTCTAGAAGTCCATTCCGTACTTTTCATAAATTTCAAAATATGGCAAGAGCATTAATAAAGTAGCCATCGATATACATTGACAAAACATGGTGAAACCGGAGGTACAGCTTTCTTCCTACAGTAGACCCACCCAACTATCAATTCGAAAGAAAAATCCAAAACAAGGAAACAGCCTCACTTCAGATAGATGAGCACTAGAATAAAGATTAAAGATAAAAAATAGTTAGATAAAAACCTGGCCAATGGGACCCATTTTAAGTATGTTCTGAAATTGCTCATACATAATCCTTAACGTAAAGTTTCCTTCTGAAAGCTTTTGCAGAAGCTCAGGCTGCTGATCCATTGGAACAACTTCATGGATTTTGTCCATAAAACCAGACCAGTCACCCATGCCTAGTTGGAACACAATGAAGAAACTCAAGGATTGCAGGCATGATACATACCAAAATTCAGCAATTAAATAACACTCAACTCAAAACTGTCAGAAACTGTCAAAAACTGGAAAACCTAGGAGCATACCTAGAAGACGGCTGACGAATGGTTTAACATCAAATACTTCAAATTCATCCATGTGCTCTCCGGTACCAATAAATATTACCGGACTCTTCGTCGCAGCAACACTGCACATACAAGGGCAAATAGAAATTGAAGAAAGAGATGGCAACAGAGGAAAAATGATTCAAAGCATAAAAACGTCAGAGAAGAAATCCAAGCAGCTTCCTTTCTTTTCTGTTTGGAGAAATAATTGTTCTAACAAGCTATAAACAAAATGAGGGCAAGAGAGAATTCCATAAATAGAACCAAAGTAAACGCACAAAAGGCCCAGGCATGCAAGTACATTGAAATAACACCAAAATTTAGAGTTTCAGCAGTATCAGAATTAAAAAGTATGTCAACACTCGTAATTTCAGCAAACATATCTGTGAATTTTCATTATTTTAGAAGTTTTAAATGCATCCACTGCAAGCAAGAATTTGAAGACTCTTCAAATACATAACTTACATAAGTAGGTTTATATATTATAAGTTCTAGAAAGGTTGGGACAGCTTTGTATATGGACTAAAAAACAATCTCACTTTTCTTTTCCCCATATCTTTGGTTATGTATGTGTGGTTGCAGACTGTTATTAATCAGGAACAATTTGCTGCTGAAAAACATATAGGAAGTCATACTGAATCAATTCCATTTCGTCAGGATAAAGGCTTTTCTCTTTCAGTTCTGTCATTTCATTGTATAGTAATAAAGAGATACCAGGCTTTGTTCCAAGTATCCACACCAAAACAAAAAATGAAGAGATCAATCAGCATTTCATTCAACTACATCATTAAAGAATATACATTAGTATATATATATTTAATATAAATTATATTACAACTTTCAAATGTCAACCATATCTCTTTTGAAGGGAAAAAAAAAAAAAAATACCCAACCAAATCCATAGTCCTTGGTGTGAATGGGACTCGACCAAACCTTTTATAAAACTATAAAGATTGTGTCAACTAAGCTAACTGGTATCCACAAATTCATATTATTAACTCTTTTTAAGCATGATTCGCTTTATGATTTGAGGTGAGCTGACAACACTGATTGAAATGCATAGAGAAAATAAGATAGATATCCAATAATGTCATTATTTCCAGAAGGAAGGAAAAATGGTTTAAAAGATCAAACAAATTAACCAAAAAATTATAAACACGAATACAGAACACAATTTAAAAAAATTCAGACATCAGAGAAAACACATAATGGACTTAAAATAAAAATTACTTGTCATGCAACTTAGGGGTTAGTATATCACATAATCCATATCCATTTCACTGAAAATGTACAGGATACACATGTCCAATGATAAAACAATAACAAATAGTCTCTTGCAACCAAAATTATAAATTCTGCAGCCTACCAAATGCAAATTCAAGCCCAAATTATCCAAGCTCCAGAAAACATACAAAAGTATATCTTCAATAAAAATAGAACAATTCAAATAAAGTAATCAAAGTAAAGAGAAAGCTAAAGAATAATACTTACGCACTAAGAGCACCACCACCCTTTGCATGACCATCCATCTTGGTAACAATCACAGCTCCAACTGAGACACTTTGTTTGAACGCTTGAGCTTGATCAAAAGCAGCTTGACCAATACTACTATCCATAACAAATATGATAAGATCTGGTTTCTGGAACATTAAGAAAGGTGAAAACAAGAAAAGGAGAAACATTAACATGATATCAACTGATGACAATATAAAAGCATCTAAAATCAGCTCAATACAGTACCGTTGCTTCAGAAACTTGACGCATTTCTTCAAAAAGAGCAGCTTCCTGTTTATGGCGTCCACTGGTATCAACAATTATGAGATCACAATTTTCCTTTTTAAATCTTTCCACACCTTCAACTGCAATTCTAACAGGATCTGACTCTGTATAGCTGTAAAAATAGCCAAGAAATTATTTGAGAAAAGAACAAGACTACAATGATGAATCTATTTTTAAAATATCTTTTCAAAATTCAATTTGATCATTTCACATGCCTAAGTATGTAAAGTCATGAAAGCACATCAAACTTCAGTTCCACACACATCATATATAATAGCAGTATCATCAAAAGTGATTCAAACTCTCTAGAATCCCAGTACAGCCAAATGAGAAACACCCAAGTTTCAGCCACTTAAAAGACAAAATTTTATCATACTTTCAAGTTCCTGCCTCTCCAACCTAATGTGAATTGTTAGATGTCGAAACACAAAGTCATGCTTGGCAGCTGGAACTTGTAATTTGAAGCTCCAGCAACTCCTATTCTACATCTTTTCTCCATAACATCCTTATGCAATCTATCAAGTTTCATGTTCCACAAAACACATCCAGTAATTTATCAAAAACATACCTTCCATAAAAGGGAATTTTAGCTTTCGTAGCATTCTGCTTCAACTGATCAAAAGCACCAGCTCTAAACGTATCTGCACAAACTAGAGCTGGTTTCCAACCTTTCTTCTGATGATAATAAGCATACTTCGTACACGTTGTTGTCTTCCCAGACCCTGCATTAATCACACAAATATCCTTATATCAAACACCAATCATCACATGACAACAATCACCATGCCCAGACATAGCATCATATCAATCAAAATAACAACAATCTCAGGAAAGCAACATACCTTGTAGACCTACAAACATGATGACACTTGGTTTTCCTTTCTTCGGTGTAAAAGAAGGCTTCCCGGGATCCAACATATTACAGAGCTCGTTAAATATCGCCTACAATTAAAAACCAACACTCTTCATAAATTAACACAATTCAACCAATCAATCACATTCCAACACCATCCTATAAATACAAGCATGTAAATTTACTTGAAAGATGATAATTGGTGATCAACATAAAAAGAAGAGAAGAGCGCGGTGGTTACTTGTTGGATGATGCGGCGCTTGTTGTGACCGGCGGCGAGATCGTCGAGATTGACGATGCGCTTGATGTTGCTCTGCATATCGCGGACGAGCTTGAACTGGACATCGGATTGGAGGAGAGCGCGGGTGATCTCGTTCAAGCACTCGTTCAATACCTTCTCGTCGATTATGGTGGCATTGCTCATCTGCTGTATGGCCCGGGAGATGCTCCCTCCTAGCTGCGCCAACACCATTTTCGCTGATCGATTTCAAAATTCTAGGGTTAGGGTTAGGGTTTGAAGGCAAATTTGGATCCGTGGGCTTGGGACAAACTCTGTTCTTCCTAATTCTCTGTAAATATCAAATCTATTCTTTCGTCTCTCTTTATTTCATTTCAGTTGGAAGGCTAAATTTCATTTTCCCACTTATATTTTAACTATATTTTAAAAACACCTCAAATCTTTCTTAAAATATTAAATTAATCTCTTCCATCAATTGATTAACGATCAAATATGACAAAATAATTAGAGAAGGAGGATGTGTGGTGTTAGATCTCACTCATTCTTCATTTATTATTATTATTTTTTTAAGTTTTTAACAAAAAATTTCATTAATTTTCTTATAATTTTTTTAATAAAATTTAAATCTTCACGTCTATTTTAAAAAATAAACAATATAATTTATATATTTGTAATTGTTGTGCCCGTTTTTTGGTTTTGGGCCCAGATGGGCCAGTGCGTATTCGTCAAGCTTGAGCAGAAGTAAGGGCCCAAGAAGCCCAAAGACAAAGCTGGCAATTGCAAGCCCAGTTCGCGAGGTCGCACCAATAGCGAGCTCGCGAGCTCGCGCTGACCTCCAGATCGCCTCACCTCCTCTCCAGCACGCATCTGGCTGACCAAAAAGTCCACCCATGAGAAACCGTGTGCAGCAAGCTGTCAGAATTACCTACTCCCATGATTTCCCGCCGGAAACTGATTACACAATTACCCAGAAGTATTTAATGAAGTGAAGACCTCTTCAGGCGTAATTAATGCAGACCTGTGCAGAGTAAAAATCATCATCACCTTTACAGTTAATGCAGCATGCCAATGTCAGGGTTAGTTGAAACTAGCCGTTACCTATTACGTGTATAGTTTTTCTTTTGTATTCTTTATTGTGAGCTCTCTTCCTCTATAAAGAGGGGAGACATTTTTACTGTACAAAGACAAGCTTAACAGATTAGAGAACTGTCACTCTGCCGGAATTACTTCAGAGTGGCCGTGGATGTAGGTGCAGTCACCGAATCACGTAAAAATCCTGGTGTTCCTTCTTTCTTTCTCTCCTTCTTCCCCTCTGTCTCTTTAATTACTTGTTCATCACTTTATTAACTCCGACCAACCACCAGGAACGACATTCCTCCACCTGAATTAATTATCACCAACCTAGCATCCCATTAATAAACCATTTACTACCCTTCGACCAGAACAAATCCACCATTAATTACCAAGTCCGCCGTCTGGGCCCCAGAATCTCTGGTTGACCGTTTCCGGACGTCAACAGTAATTAAATTAAAAAAACTAGAAATAATTTTTTAATTTAATTAAAAATTATTTTTTAACTTGATCATCACTGTCTAGACAAATGATAGAGATCGATCTTACGTTTAATTGATTGTTTTTAAAAAAATGATAATAGATGAAAAAGACCTTAATAGTAGTTAAGTGATTAATTGGCCTTTTGTTGACCAATGGAGTGGGCTTTCTGTATAATCTAAAGCAAACTTTTGATCCGCTTGCATAAACTTATAGCGCAAGGGCTTTGGTGTAAATTTCTCTTTAATATATCTTATTAGATAATACAGAGAAGTTAAAAAGCACCGAGAGAGGTACATATCAGACATGGCGAGTAGTACCACAGGCATAGCACCCAAGCTCTGCTACGCATTCTCAAACCATCATCGTTTAAACCCAACAAAGCAGCTACTGGGTTCCATCAAGTTCTTCCTACACACCCCAAATCACTCCTCCTCCTCAAGGCTATACCGCTCTTTTACCATCCAAGCCTCCAACACAAACAATTCTCAGATAGATGACCCAGATGATGATGATACTCAGGTCACTTCATATCTCAATATATATATATATATATATATATATATATATTTAACTTTGTTTATTGTGAACCTAAATTTAGATTGCCCTTTTGTTTGTTTGATGACTTTAAGCCAAATTTATGGTAATTAGCATAAAGTTACCTTGGATAGAATACTCCTGATTCATGCTGGTCTAATGCATTTTGGTTTAATGCGTATGGCAAAGCTTTGAAGAATCTGAATTCTAAGTTATTGGTGTCTCTCCTATGTAATGAAACATAACCATCTGTATGATTTATTTGCCTGTTAAGTTTGATTGTTTGTCAACATATCTGACTTTCATTTTACAACCTTATATAATGTTGTGAAGCTGATCAGTTACAAGTTAAAAAAAAAAAAAAAAAAAGTTATTGTAATTATTATTTTCTTTGTGATAAATTTGTGGCTCTGCCCATCACTTTCGATGTCTTGTTTTCTAATCATGTTAGTCAGTTGGTGTCTATGATTTCTTGAAATATATTCTTATATTCATCTTGTTAGTCTGTTGCAAAGCGGTTTTTCCATTTTTTTTTTTTCTTCCGTATGAAATGTTACCTTTAGTGTTGAGTTTATTTCTTATAATATATGTGCTTAGGCTGTTGTTGGGTTGCATTTGATCTCTGGGAAAACGTTTAGAAAGTGGCTTCTGTATACTGGATTGCTCATGTAGCACATAACAGGATAAAATAACAATGGTACTTACATAATCATCAGCCTAGGTGTGCTCTTAAGTCTGAGATGTACATTGTAAACAAATGGCACTTTAAAACTATCTAAACAGAATCAAGGTTGGCAACATTACATTCATAGTTCAAATCGAAGTTTTAGATGCTGGACGTAAGTTTATGCTTTGAATGTGGTGCTCTTCGTCCTGGTATAAGAGACTTGGACCTATTTATGCTTGTACGCATATAGTCTTCATCAAGGTATGAAATTCGGTACCAGAGGTTTTAAGGTCCCAAAAATTGTTGTTTGTTTGCATAGACATGTTTAACCCATGCCTGTGGCAGCAGAAAAGTATTTTGGATCTGTGGAGACCTAGGTTCATTGCAGTGGTCTAACCAGCCAAACAAATAGCCAATATCTGTCGGTTGAAAACAACTTTCATAGGCTAAATCAACTGATAGATTATGAATGGCAGACATGAGAGGACTTGATAATGTAGTCTGTTTTGATTTTTCTTGTACCACAACTGATTGATATACTGACTTATACTTGTCTTTTGGCCTGACTAGGAAGACGTGAACTATTTGTTGAAGTTAGGAGCTGGTTCTGTGGTGGGTGCAGCTGTGATAAAGTATGGAAGTGTTCTTTTCCCCACGATAACTAGGCCCAACATCTGGCAGGCGCTGGTTATGATCTCTACTCCAGTAATTGTAGCAGTGTTCCTTCTAATTAAGCAAAGTCGCGCTGAGCAACGGGACTGAAACCACAACTTCTACATTGTTTTATGTACTAAAGTGAAATGCTGTCACCCAGCATGCACATCTAAGGAGTTCCAACTGAATATGCTACCAAGTTTGTGAGGACTAGTGTCAGAAATTGTCATCAACTTTGAATTAGAGATTGGAATATTAGTGTAAAATTGATTTTAAATGCATCGATCCAAGCGTGTTAGGTTGCTTTGTTGTAGTGTAATTTGTCCATGGTTCTTTAATGGCTGTGGCAACTATCTATTAACATTTTTCCAACACCATGGGCCATAGTACATTGAATTTGAAGATGCAAATTCACTTTTCATGACTAGACCTTGTAGCTTGATATTTTGATATTATGGTGTTAGGAAGTGTTGGAAGTTCACCGGATGCTAGAAAGTAGAAATTAAATCTACCTTGCCAAGCTAGATCTTGTGATGTAAATTGACAATTTTATTAGATATGAAGTTTAGACATTGCTGTGAAATTGGGGAAAAAAAACCAGCAGAAACATTTTCAATAAAAATGAAATTCCATATATATCTTCATATATGCAATTTGATGTTTTATAGCTATTTAAATTGTTATTAATTGATTTATTTTTTTATAAATAAAATAAGGTACAAAAAAATCTATGGAAATTTATTCTAAAATCTTAAGAACAAATATTATAATTTATAAGAGTGGTGCTAAGTTGCTCGAATAATGGGGTATTTGAATTATAAATAATAAAATATTAGATCATATTATTACATGATTTAATTAGATTTTATATTTAGAGGGATAGTAATAATAAATTTAGATATTTGAAGGAGTTATTGTGATAAAATTAGAAATCTAAAAGATGAACAAATTATTTTTGTATGAAACTCTTTCAATTTTTTGGTAAGGAGGTAGGGGTGACAATTTGTGTCGTGACACAATCGGTTGATATGAAATGAACACGAAAATTATGAGTTTAATAATGATAAATATGTAATTTTATAATTTGAGGATATTTAAGTCACTTTGATCTCTAAATATACAGACATTAGACAATTGAAACCCTTTACCTAATCCATTAAATGTATTATTTAAACATGTCAACTAAATAGGTTAAATGAGTCATTTAAATAGGTTAAATGTGTTTAAACATGACTTTTAAAATAAATAGGTTAAGCGTGTCATGTTTTTATTAACCTAATAACTCAAACATAATCGTGTCATGTTCGTGTTTAAGAGATTTAACCTATTTAATAATTGTGTTGTATTCATGTTGACCTAAACCTAACCCATCAACCAAAATTGGGGCTCCCATAGTACATTATATAGTGAAATACTTATCACATTTACTCAATCAAGGTCACGTGAAAAGAACTTTCTAGATTTATTTGGATTCAATTATGTTTTTTGCATTGTTGGCACATTTATTCGAGTCATGTGAAAAATCTTGTTTGGATTTCTTTAAATTCAATTCCACTCTTTGTATTATTATCACATTTATTTGAGTTATGTAAAAAATTTTGTATGGATTTCTTTAAATTCAATTCCACTCTTTATATTGTTGTCACATTTATTCGAGTCACGTGAAAAATCTTATTTGGATTTCTTTAAATTCAATTCTGCTCTTTGCATTGTTGTCATATTTATTCGAGCAATGTGAAAAATCTTTTAGATTTCTTTAAATTCAATTTTACTCTTTTCATGTTGTCACATTTATTTTAGTCATGTGAAAAATTTTGTCTGAATTTTTTTAAATTCAATTATGCTCTTTGCATTGTTTGTGTTGCCTTAGTCTTTTATATGTATTTTAGGCTTCATTCTCTACTAGTCACTACATCATAACAATGAGATACCAAAATTCAAAATATGAGCTAGGGGTACAAAGTCTGCGGAAGAGTGAAGTGTTTGATAAAACTGGTTGGCATGGGAAAAATGGGGTTGAATTGTTGTTCTTTTTCTTTGCTCGAAGTCTGTATCATGTGTCATGTGTCACGTTTCTACTATGCTAACGTGTTTGCTTTTCATTGGGCCCATCTTGCACCAATACAAGTATATTTATAAATCTAAGTAAAATTAAATTATTAAATCTGAATAATACATTTATGGTTTTCATTCTCTCTCTGTTTTTTTGTTTTTCTTTTTTTTTCCCCTTAGCTTTTCTGAATTATTTCGACCATATGAGAGGTGTTTGTTTACATGCTTCTGTATTTATTATAGCTTGCAAATCTAGTTGTGATTCTGATTTCTTTCTAATACTCTATTTAATAATTACATGTATAGCACTCCAAACGCAGCCTTTATGTGTGGGAGAAGCAATCAACCATTTTCAAAGATACTTTCTCCACTCCCAGGTCCCGGAAAATTAATGGCATATGTATTATGCATTACAATTTACAATTAGACATTCAAGAATCCTCCATTTTCAGGAATTTAATTACTAATTTTCTACTTTAATAACACTACAACATATATATTTGAAATATTAGATATGGTGTAATGACTCGAACTTTGAATATTGTTAGACTGGATAAACAATTTTAAGTACCAAATTACATTGAATGATTGTATATTACAGTAATATTGAGCTTAATATGAATAATATTTTTGGATGCAATCATAAATATTGATTTTTTAATATAGTATTATTAGGTGTCGTTTACTCTTTAATATATGTTCACAATTATAGTTTTGCTATATATATATATATATATTTTTCGTTTTGCAACGGAGAAACCAATGTAATCATAATTGTAACATGCACCGTGGTGGATTTGGTTTCGGATATTTTTATAAAAATAGATATTTACGTATGGAAGTTTATTTGTTTCTAACATTCTAGCCTCAGCTAGGTGGAGGGGCACCAACTGTACATTAACCACAAAAAGAAATTAAGTTCATAATTTATTGCCTAGAAAACCTTCACAAAAGAAAAATCATGGGACCACTACGTTCAAAAAAATTAATATTTCTTCTAAAATTAAATTTTTATAATATTTGATTTCTCTGCAATGTAAAAACACACATAAAAACTTTATTTCATGTAGAAAAATCGTATCAAACAATCAACAACCCGCATTGTAAAAACACATTTATTACTACATTAGACATCAATTTTTTTCTTAACCTAATGAAGTTGTTATTAAGTACCTTTGAAGACAGCCCATTAATGCGAGCCCAAGCATCTGATTTTTTTCCATGAGACAAAAAAAAAAAATGGTCGGAAGCAACGAAAGTCAAACAGCAAGGTTTTTAATTTTTCTTTTTTAACTTTACAATAAATCCGAGGTTTAGAAAGGAGAAATTAACTCAAACTCATAATTTTTGGGGATTAAATGTGAGGGGTATGCTAGTGGGCGAATATCATTTTGTCTCATGGCAAGGGTTGAAAGTTAATAAAATTGAGATAAATCTTAATAAAATTGTGATTTTGATGGAGTAAATAATTTTTACATTTACACATCCAAAGTGCTCATAGAATTAGACTGAGAAGTTATTTATACAAATGTCAAAAATTTCAAATTAAGTGGTAAAGATTTTCAACTTGTGATAGGAAATTCTTGTATTTGTTCATGTTTATTACTCACTTTTTAAATATTCCACACAAGAGTGATGTGCCTGATAGAAAAATGGTTGTCATTAGTACAGCCGATGGTAGGTCTTATGGCACCTGAAGTATTGTTTTTTGTTTTTTTAATCAAATTTACTAAGGGCAAAATTTAATTAGATTTTTTTATTTAGAGGGATTGTAACAATAAATTTAAATATTTGAAAGAGTTATTGTGATAAAATTAGAAATTGAAAAGATGAACAATTATTTTTATATGAAACTCTTTCAATTTTTTGGTAAGGAGGGTAAAGGTAACAATTTGGGTCACAACACAGAGGATCGACACGAAATGAACACTAAGATTATGGGCTTGGGTTGAATATAAATTGGTTGCGTCATTAATCATGTCAACCCGACTACCCATTTAATAATCGTCTTGTATTTGAATTTCACCAATCATGTTACGAGTTAACCCGTTTAATAAGGATAAGTATATAATTTTATAATTCAGGGTTACTTATGTCATTTTGAGCTCTAACTATATAGACATTAGACAATTGAAACCCTTTACCTAATCCATTAAATGAATTATTTAAACATGTCAAGTAAATGGGTTAAACGGGTCATTTAAATATGTCAAATGTGTTTAAACAACTCTTAAAATAAAGAGGTTAAGTGTGTCATGTTCTTATTAACCCAATAAGCCAAATATAACCGTATCATATTCGTGCTTAAGAGAAATTACCTGTTTAATAATCTTATCGTATTTATGTTGACCCAAACCCAACCGACTAACCCAAATTGAGGCTTCTATAGCTACATTATATACTAAAATACTTACTACATTTATTCAATCAAAATCACATGAAAAGAATTGTCTAGATTTGTTTGAACTCAATTATGCTCTTTAAATTGTTGGTACATTTATTTGAGTTACGTGAAAAATCTTGTCCGGATTTTTTTAAATTCAATTATGCTCTTTGCATTGTTATCACATTTATTCAGATTATGTGAAAAATCTTGTCTAGATTTCTTTAAATTCAATTTTGCTCTTTGCATTATTGTCACACTTATTCGAGTAACGCGAAAAATTTTGTCAGGATTTCTTTAAATTCAAATTTGCTCTTAGCATTGTTTGTATTGCCTCAGTCTTTTATATGTATTTAGGCTTCATTCTCTACTAGTTATTGCATCATAACAATGAGATACCAAAATTTGAAGTATGAGCTAGGGTTGCAATGTATGCAGAAGAATGAAGTGCTTGATAAAAATGGTTGGCATGGGGAAAATGGGGCTGAATTGTTGTTCATCTTTTCTCTTCCATCACAAGGTGATTTCTAAAACTTGTGGTTGCTTGATTCTCTTACAAAACTTCAGTTTTTGATTTTTTTTTTTGATTTTTTTTTGTGTGTTTGAGGTATGTAAATGTTTAAGTTGGTGTTTGTGATTGGAACTTGGTGATTTGATAATTATTCCGATAAAAATTGGTTCTTTTGTTGATTTGTGAGGTAAAGTTGGAATATATATATGGTTTGATTATTTTTGTTAGGCTTGGGCTTTGTTTGCTTAACACCATTTAAAGTCTATTGCTTCTTTAGATTTGGCTTGTTGGTTGGGCATGGTTGCTTGTATGATCGCTCTTTGTTTTGTCTGCAAGATAATATATATTATCAGCTGTCTAGTTTCGAAGTCTTTGGTGATATGCCAAGTAACTTTTCATTGTCGAGTGCTTCTACCTGGCAATAGCAAATGGAAAGAACAATAGGATAAATGTCTTCTAACAACATTGTTGATGAACAAACCGTCTACATGAGCGAAGATATATCAGTTATAAATACATGAACACACCCACTGGTTTCTTCACTCCTGATCTACACACACTTCTTTCAATCTCTCTTTTGCATGCCAACGTATACACTTGACTCTTGTCCCCTTATTTTATCACCTTGACTTTCCTTTTTTTCTTAATTGTTCTTATCTCTAACTCTCTCAATTTCGGACCAGTCCTACTCTCTCACCTCATTTCATTTTGCCATTTGTTTTTTTTTTTCTTTCTTTTCTTTTCTTTTTTTTTTTCTCCGTCTCATGTGTTAACCAATTCAACCACATGTTTTTCTTTCTTTTCTACACCCACCGAATTTGCACCCCTTATATGTATATCTTTTATGCTTAAAAAAAAGTGAGTGCATTTTGTAGAAAAATGAGCTACACTAGTTTCCACTATAGGCTCACATTAATTTTGAGCTCGGTAAATGATTGATTAAGTTATTTATGTCACTTTAGTTGGACTTTTTAATTTGAAATATTTAATTGAACCATTTGATTTATTCATATGAACCTTATTTATGTTTTATTTTATTTTATTTTTAAATATTCTATTGGATCTAATTGGATTTGGGCATTACAATACATACATACATATATATATATATATTATAAAAAAGATTATTTTATAGACATCAAAACACTTATACTTATTGAAACTCAATCATCTGATTGTCTATGTCTAAGTATCTCTGTCAAATACAATCTTCAACCGCTTTGGCTTCACAATAATCTCCATGCATCTTCAGTTCATGAGTAACTCAGAAAACACACAATGTAACTTCACTCATTTGGTCATTGTAAATAACTAATTTTCTAATAATAATAACCAATCAAACTCTAAAACTTTATGTTAATTTTTTGTTTCTTTCTTTTTTTTTTTAATTTACTACATAGTACATACAAGTTGAAGTAAGAGCTCCATGTTCGGATCTTGTCACAGCCCCATTAGTGAAATTGAATTTAGTGGTAACATAGCTGGTTTTAATGGTTTTAATTCGCTTGATCAACTTACAACTATGTCTGATCATTTTAAATTATAGTGGACTTGATGATCATAACATTTTTTTTTTAATGAATTTACAACTCCAAATTATTTTCATTTTAGAGATCTTTGTGGTTTCTCCGGATCTATTTTTCCATATATTGTGTGGCCACATGATTAGATTGTAGAACCCAACACCATAATTATTACTATATTATGTATCAAATCATTTCTTAACCGAATGAATTTGTTGGACATAGTTATTAATTATACCTTTGAAAACAGCGAGAGCCCAGCCAAGCGTCTGATTTTTGTCCATGAGAAAAAAACAAAAATGGTAGGAAGTAATGAAAGCGAAAGTCAAAGTTTTTAATTTTTTTCCTTTTTACTATTATAATAAATTTCGAGTTTAGAAAAAGAAAAATAACTCAAACTCATAATTTTTTGGGATTAAGCTAGGGTGAGAGGTATGCTATTGGGATAATCTCATTTTGTCTAATGGCAAGGATTGAAAATTAATAAAATTGGGATAATTTTTTTTTTTTTTTTCATGTATAGAGTAAATAATTATTATATTTACACGTACTCCTAATTGACCATAGAATTAGACTGAGAAATTATTTATGCAAATATCAAGATTTCAAATTAAGTGGTGAAGATTTTCTAAGTACTTGTGACAAGAAATTCTTGTCCTTTTTCATGTTTATTACTCACTTCTTAAATATTACACACAAAAGCGATGTGCTCGATAGAAAAATGGTTGTCATTAGAAAACACTGCCGATGGTCGGTATTATGGCAGCTTAGGTATGGTTTTTTTTTATGAAATTTACTAAGGGCAAAAAATAATTTGTTTTCTTTTTTTAGATGGACTGTAACAATAAATTTAGATATTTGAAGGAGTTAATTGTGATAAAATTAGAAATTGAAAAGACAAACAAATTATTTTTATATGAAACTCTTTCAAATTTTTGATAAGGAGGGCACAGGTGACAATTTGAGTCTTGACACAAATGGTGGAAAAGAATATGAAGATTTTGGGTGTGGGTTGAATATTAATTACTTGTGTCATTAATTATATCAACCTAACTAGTTTAATAATCTTGTTATGTGCTTGGATTTTACTAATAATGTTATGGGTTGACCCATTTAATAAGGATAAATATGTAATTTTATAATTTAGGGATTTTTACGTCATTTTGAGCTCCAAATATTTAGACATTAGACAATTGAAATCCTTTACTATTATTTAAACATATTAATTAAATGAGATAAATGAGTCATTTAAATAGGTTAAATGTGTTTAAACATAACTTTTAAAATAAATAGGTTAAGCATGTCACGTTCCTATTAACCCAATAACCTAAACATAATTATATCATGTTTGTGTTTAAGATGTTTGACTTATTTAATAATTGTATTGTACTCATATTGACTTAAACCCAGCCCATCAACCTAAATTTGGGCCTATAGCTACATTATACACTAAAATACTTGCCATATTTATTCAATCAGAATCACGTTAAAAGAACTATCTAGATTTGTTTGAATTCAATTCGCATTGTTGTCATAACTATTTGAGTCATGTGAAAAATTTTGTCTACATTTCTTTAATTTCAATTCTACTCTTAGTGTTGTTTGTATCCCCTTAGTCTTCTATATGTATTTAGGCTTCATTCTCTCCTAGTTACTGCATCATAATAATGAGATACCATAATTCAAAATATGAGCTAGCGTTACAAAGTATGCGGAAGAGTGAAGTGCTTGATAAAAATGGTTGGCATGGGAAAAATGAGGTTGATTTTTTGTTCATCTTAAGTCTCCAATCAAGAGGTGATTTCTAATCAAATTACTTTTAAGCAAAAGTTTTGTAGTTTAGTTTCACAAATTTGTTTATAAACTAGATCTTGTTGTTTAATTATGTTTATTGAATACCATATTGTATTCTCTTTCCTCAAATAGTCATCTTTGTCATGCATTTCTTAGGGATGATAATTAGTTATTGTCGTTATATTTTCTCCACATTTTTAACTTGTTATTCATGTATGTTAGCCTTTTTTTTTTTTTTTGAGTTTTCTCGATCATTTGATTAATGTCTCTGCGTTTATTATAGCTTGTTATTTATGTAAACTTGTAAATCTACTTGTGATTTTGACTCATTTTTGATACTTCATAAAATAATTGCATCTGCAGGCTTATCAGAAGTCAAACAAAAGAATTTGAAGACAATATGAGGGATTTGCGTATTTCCGCTTCCAAAGCCCTCAAAGTCAATAACATGGGTTCTTAGAGGGGCTCAAAACGACCACTGTGTTTGTGCTAGGATAACATGTGAGAGAAGTAACCAAGCATTTTTTGAAAGATACATTTTTCTCCCATAAGAGTGACTTTGGTGCGAGGGATGAGTTGGATTATACATCTATAAGAGATAAAAGATTGAATATGATTGGACTAAATTAATAGTGTAATGTGTTTTAAAAAAATATGTTTTTCTCCCATAAGAGTGCCTTAGGTGTGAGGAATAGGATTATATTCTTTATAAGAGATAAGATTGAAAATGATTGGACTAAATTAATACTGTAATGTGTTTTATATAGTTGGGATTGAATTACAAATAATACTATCTATTGTTTGGTGTTCTATAAGATTGGACAAAAAATATTTTGTATTTTGTATTGGATTAAAATTTTATTCAAATATAATAAAACTTAATATGATTGTCAAAATTCTAACTTTACAATTAAAACTAGTTCATGAGTGGACGTTTACTCTTATCTTATAAACCAATGCAAACCGCTTCTTTAACCAATGTAGGACAATCCAACATCCTCTCTCATGTGTAGCATGCCAACTCAATAACACTTGCATCAATTCAACTGAGTTTGGGCCCAAATCAAAACTTTGATATCATATTAGAAAAAAGTCTTGAATCTAACTCTACTACAAAAATTAGCTTATAATTAGAAATTTATCCTTACCTTATAAACTAATGCAAACTTCACTTCTTTAACTAATGTGAGACTATCTAATAGATTGGACTAAATTAATAGTGTAATGTGTTTTGTGTCGTTGGAATTGAACTACAGATAATACTATCCCTTGTTTAGTGTTGTATGAAATTGGGTAAAAAATATTTTGTATTTTGTATTGGATTAAAATTTTATTTGAATATAATTTTGAATGAAACAAAGTTTTTAAATTTAATTCTTAAAAGTAAATAAAATTATTCACAATTAATTTTAAATAAAATAATATTTATTTTATAATGCTGACAAATATTATTATTTAAATTATTTTAGTAATACATATTAAATTATTTTTTAAATATAAATGATCAATGATATAAAAAGAAAAAATAATAAAAAAATATTTGAAAACAATGGGGCAGATTTGTCCCACCATTCATGGTACGTCCCTAGGGTCCGGTTTGGTGGACCGCTAATTTTGTGGGATGAGATTAAAAATTACCCAACCCACACAGTCCAGTGTTTGAACTCGGTAAGGGAGGGGAAGTTTAGATTCGCAACTCCAAGTGGACCCATAAATTTCTTGCTTGAGCAGGATTTTGAAACCCATCAATATTAGTGGGTTTCAAGAATCCCGCTCAGGCGAGATTTTTTTTGTTGATGTCATTTTAATAATTTTTAATCAATATAATAAATTAATAATTATAATGTTAAATATATTTAAATTTACAAATTATTTAAAATAAATTCATAAATTAAAATATTTTAATATTATTTGAAAATATATTATAGTTAATTAATTTCTGTTTTTATTATTTATTATTTATATTAAACATATTTAAAATTAATTCAAATATTTTTATTTAAAAATTAATTTAATTTAATATTAAATTAATTTAGTCAATTCCAATTCAATTTAATTCAATCCAATCCTAACTATACTACAATACATGTCTAATCTTATCAAATGATATCGCATCTAATCTAATTTAATTCAATTCTATCTTATTTAATCTTGTACATCAAACAAGACCTTGAATGGGAAAAGAAGAAAGACACTAGACTGAATTCACTAAACTGAAAATTGTCCTGTCCAATAATGTATATACACTATACAAATAATGCATAACATTTCATTTGGTATATAAATATCCTTCATTTCTACGAAATTAATACTAATTTTACACTCTAATATTGTTATATATATATTTTTTAATATTACTTGTGATGTAACAACTCGAATTTGAGATATTATCATGCTAAATGAATACTTTTACCGCAAAATTATATTGGACATTAGTATATATCATTGTAATGTTAATCTAGATATAATTCATCGTTTTTGGAGACTACGATCTTTTGCTAAACTCCTTCTTCACATCATAAAATTTGTTTTGTATTTTATTGCTCAAAGATATGCATTGGATTGTTGTAAATTTTATTTTGTCTATATGTTTTGAAGACATACAATTTTTTATTTTTCTAAAACAAAAATTTACCTTTAAATCTGTCATTTTTAATTTTGCGAAATCTCATTAATTTGGTCAATCTAACCAAATTTTTAGTCAATCATGAATGAAAAGATAAAAATCCAGTTTTTCCTTGTCATTATTTAACCATCTTAAAATTACCATTTTGTTATATGCATTTTCTGGACTCACTCAATGGGTTGGTAAAAGCCTGATAAAGGCCCATTAAGTTAACTCAATGCAAAGGTTCAACAGACAAGACCCAACAAGTCAGCCCAATAAGATCACCCAGAGGCCAAAGCCCAGTTATCAATCTCAAGCCCAGCAAGCTCTACAACTCGTCCTAGCGAGCTCTTCAGCTTGCATTAGTGAGCTCGCCTCAGCCTAGTTAAATTGTACAACTTGTTCTATGCATAGCTCGCTCATCAGCGATGTCCAGCTCGAGGTCGCTCAAGACAGTAAACAGTTCGCCCAGTAGACAAATAATGCAGAATCTTCCAGATATATTGGACATTAGTATATATCATTGTAATGTTAATCTAGATATAATTCATCGTTTTTGGAGACTATGATCTTTTGCTAAACTCCTTCTTCACATCATAAAATTTGTTTTGTATTTTATTGCTCAAAGATATGCATTGGATTGTTGTAAATTTTATTTTGTCTATATGTTTTGAAGACATACAATTTTTTATTTTTCTAAAACAAAAATTTACATTTAAATATGTCATTTTTAATTTTGCGAAATCTCATTAATTTGGTCAATCTAACCAAATTTTTAGTCAATCATGAATGAAAAGATAAAAATCCAGTTTTTCCTTGTCATTATTTAACCATCTTAAAATTACCATTTTGTTATATGCATTTTCTGGACTCACTCAATAGGTTGGTAAAAGCCTGATAAAGGCCCATTAAGTTAACTCAATGCAAAGGTCCAACAGACAAGACCCAACAAGTCAGCCCAATAAGATCACCCAGAGGCCAAAGCCCAGTTATCAATCTCAAGCTTAGCAAGCTCTTCAGCTTGCATTAGTGAGCTCGCCTCAGCCTGATTAAATTGTACAACTTGTTCTATGCATAGCTCGCTTATCAGCGATGTCCAGCTCGAGGTCGCTCAAGACAGTAAACAGTTCGCCCAGTAGACAAATAATGCAGAATCTTCCAGATATAACAGTTATCCAATCTAATCGTAATTCTTTCACTAGAAACGGAAGTTAATTCAAATTCAAACTCAGTCAACATTATCTCGAATATTACGGAACAGTTTCCTGATTTGATTCTAACTGATTAGAAAGTGTAATTAATTCATGATTCTCTTTCTATTTTATTGTTTCTTAATCTGTAACAACTCTTCCTTTATAAATATGAGCTAAAATCATTATAACAGATATACAGAAAATAGCATACTGTCACTTTACAAAATTTTAGAGAGACAGCCGTGGACGTAGACGCACTCGCTGAACCACGTTAAAAATATCTTTTTTTTTTTGTGTTGCTTCTGATTTTTTATTGTCTTTCTCTTGATTTTTGTGTTTTTTCACATTAATTGCAGGTACTGGGTATTGAATTCTCGTCGACTGAATTTCAACGTCGACACATTTTAACCTCTAACCATCTAAATTTTAACAATTAACCATTAACGATAGGGGGAATTTTGTGCAATCAAGAATAGAAGTTTAATACATGTGCAATATCAAGAAAAATTATTCTTTGTATTTACTCAATTGTATTCATTTTAACTATGAAATAGATTTAATCAAACCTTAATAAGAGAATAATGTTAAACTTCTTTAAATTTATCCAAAATTTGTGTCTAAATAATGTCATAAGTTATTTATAATAACCACATTAATAATAAGATGATATATTGATGAGGTTGTTATAAATCAATTTGCTACATCATTTAGGTTATGAATTTGAATGAATTTTTGGATAGTGTAGCATTATTTGTATATTATAATTGTATAAGGTTTATTGATAATATGTTGTAATTGTCTAGGGTTTTTGATCGGGAATTGGATTTGAAAATAGAAGTAGGTAAATCAGTGTAATGGATTTAGTTTGACAACTATCAACTATTTGTGGAATACATAGATAGAGTGTATATTATTATTGTGATGTGTTCCTTGAGTGGGAATTGGATTATAGATTTTAAAATGTAAGTGAATTTAGTTTATTATTGATAAGGTTTTATTAAATTACGTGTAAATCAATTTATTCTGAAAGTTAGATGAATATTTTCTTTATAGGAAATTTTGTACTTTTGTCTAACCGTTGATGGAGATTAATAAAATTTTCCATTAGAAACAATCCAATTCTAGTCTTGTAAATGGCTTGAGAGTTCATAAAAAAGACTATAGGAATTTAAAGTTTAATTAAAACCAATTCAACTACAATTTTTGGGTTATTTACTTGCTTTAACCGTTCTACTTTCCGTCCATTGTGTTAAGAGTAATGGTATGTGTGTGTGTATATATATATATATATATATATATCTATAAAATTCTTGTTCGAATGTTGTAACATGTATTATAATTAGTACATGTGCAAAGCTTTTTTTTACTGTATGAAATGTTACCTTTAGTGTTGAGTTTATTTCTTATAATATATGTGCTTAGGCTGTTGTTGGGTTGCATTTGATCTCTGGGAAAACGTTTAGAAAGTGGCTTCTGTATACTGGATTGCTCATGTAGCACATAACAGGATAAAATAACAATGGTACTTACATAATCATAAGCCTAGGTGTGCTCTTAACTCTGAGATGTACATTGTAAACAAATGGCATTTCAAAACTATCTAAACAGAATTAGGGATTTAGGGTTGGCAACAGTACATTCATAGTTTGAATCAAAGTTTTAGACGCTGGAGGTAAGTTTATGCTTTGAATATGGTGCTCTTCGTCCTGGTATAAGAGAATTGGACCTATTTATGCTTGTATGGATATGGTCTTCATCGAGGTATGAAATTCGGTACCAAAGGTTTTAAGGTCCCAAAAATTGTTGTTTGTTTGCATAGACATGTTTCCTGTGGCAGCAGAAAAGTATTTTGGATCTGTGGAGACCTAGGTTCATTTCAGTTGTCTAACCAGCCAAACAAATGACCAATATCCGTCGGTTGAAAACGACTTTCTTAGGCTAAATCAACTGATAGATTATGAATGGCAGACATGAGAGGACTTGATAATGTAGTCTGTTTCGATTTTTCTTGTACCACAACTGATTGATATACTGACTTATAGCTGTCTTTTTCGGCTAGGAAGATGTGAACTATTTGAAGTTAGGAGCTGGTTTTGTGGTGGGTGCAGCTGTGATAAAGTACGGAAGCGTTCTTTTCCCAGCGATAACTAGACCCAACATCAGGCAGGCGCTGGTTATGATCTCTACTCCAGTAATTGTAGCAGTGTTCCTTCTAATTAAGCAAAGTCGCGCTGAGCAACGAGACTGAAACCACAACTTCTACATTGTTTTATGTACTAAAATGAAATGCTGTCACCTAGCATGCATGTGTAAGGAGTTCCAAATGAATATGCTACCAAGTTTGTGAGGACTAGATTGTCACCAACTTAGAATTAAAGATGGGAATATAAGTGTAAAATTGATTTTAAAAGCATCCAAGCGTGTTAAGTTTCTTTGTTGCAGTTTAATTTGTCCATGGTTGTTTAATGGCTGTGGCAACTGTCTTTAAACATTTTTCCAACACTATGGGCCATTGTACATTGAATTTGAAGATGCAAATTCACTTTTCATGAGTAGACCTTGTAGCTTGATATTTTGATATTATGGTGTTAGGAAGTGTTGGGAGTTCACCGGATGCTAGAAAGTAGAAATTAAATCTACCTAGCCAAGCTAGATCTTGTGATGTAAATTGACAATTTTATTAGACATGAAGTTTAGACATAGCTGTGAATTTGGAAAAAAAAAAAAAATTAATAAGCAGAAACATTTTCAATAAAAATGAAATTCCAAATATATCTTCATATGTGCAATTTGATGTTTTATAACTATTTAAATTGTTACTAACTGATTGACTTATTATTATTATTTTTTTTAAAATATGGTACAAAAAGATATAAAGAAATTTATTCTAAAATCTTAAAAACAAATATTGTAATTTATAAAAGTGTTGCTAAGTTGCTCGAATAATGAGCTATTTGAGTTATAATTAAAAAAAAAAAAAGGATCATATTATTACATGATTTAATTAGATTTTATATTTAGAGGGGCTGTAATAACAAATTTAGATATTTGAAGGAGTTATTATGATAAAATTAGAAATCGAAAAGATCAACAAATTATTTTTGTATGAAACTCTTTCAATTTTTTGGTAACAAGGATAAGGGTGACAATTTGGATCATGACACAAAGGATTGACATGAAACAAATATGAAGATTATGGGTTTGAGTCGAATATAATTTAGTTGTGTCATTAATCATGTCAACCCAACTACGTGTTTAATAATCGTGTTTATATGTTTGGATTTCACTAATCATATTACAAATTGACCTATTTAATAAGAATAAATATGTAATTTTATAATTTAGAGATATTTATGTCATTTTGAGCTCTAAATTTATAGATATTAGCCAATTGTAACTCTTTACCTAATCCCTTAAATGAATTATTCAAACATGTCAATTAAATGGGTCAAATGAGTCATTTATATAGGTTAAATGTGTTTAAACATAGCTTTTAAAATAAAAAGATTAAGCGTGTATTAACCTAGTAACTCAAATATAATCGTGTCATATTTATATTTAAAATATTTGACATATATAATAATCGTGTTGTATTTATAATCATCCAAACCAACTCATCAACCCACTAACCCAAATTGGGGCATAGCTACATTATATACTAAAATACTTATCACATTTACTCAAATAAAACCACGTGAAAAGAATTGTCTATATTTGTTTGGATTCAATTATGTCATTTGCATTGTTGGTAGATTTATTTGAGTCACGTGAAAAATCTTGTCCAGATTTCTTTAAATTCAATTCTATTCTTTGCATTGCTAGCCCATTTATTCAAGTCACATGAAAAATCATGTTTGGATTTCTTTAAATTCAATTCTACTGTTTGCATTGTTGTCACATTCATTAGAGTCGCGTGAAAAAATCTTGTTCGGATTTATTTAAATTCAATTATGCTCTTTGCATTGTTTGTATTGCCTCAATCTTTTATATGTATTTAGGCTTCATTCTCTACTAGTTATTGCATCGTAACAATGAGATACCAAAATTCAAAATATGAGCTAGGGTTACAAAGTATGCAGAAGAGTGAAGTGCTTGATAAAAATGGTTGGCATGGGAAAAATGGGGTTGAATTATTGTTCATCTTATCTCTTCCATCACAAGGTGATTTCTAGAACTTGGGGTTGCTTGATTCTCTTATAAAACTCCAGTTTTTCATTTTATTTTATTTTTTATTTTTTTGGTGTGTTTTTTGAGGTATGTAAATGTTTAAGTTGGTGTTTGTGATTAGAACTTGGTGATTTGATCATTATTCCGATAAAAATTGGAGCTTCTGTTGTTTCGTGAGGTAGAGTTGAGATTTATATGGTTTGTTTATTTTTGTTAGGCATGGTTTGTGAAGTGTTCTTGGATTTTTTGAATTTGAATGCATTTATGATCAAATTTGGTGACGATAGTCTTTTGCTTCGTTTTGCTTTACTTGATTGAAATATTTGAGGGAAAGTGATGAATGCAGGCTTCATGTTGAAAACAAAATTTATTTTATGAATGTGTGAGCATACTAGTAGGATTCTCACATTGCGTGTGGGATATTCTTGTTTGGTTTTCTAATTTAAGAGTTGGAGGATTGGCCAAAATATTTTAGATAACACACTTATGTTTGATTTTGAAGCTGAAAACTTTGTTTTTGGTTTCTGTTAAATGTGGTTTTATGCACATGTTCATGTGTTGACCATATAATGTATTAAAGTTTGAGAGAGAGAAAGAGTATAGGCGCATGTTATCGTCTAATAGTCTGTAACTTAAAAAAGATAAAGATTTTGTGAGAGATGAAGGGTATCCAACATGTTCAAAATAGTCGGTAACTTAAAAGAAGCTGATATATACAACTGCCTTATAAAGCAAAAACAGGGGAAAAATGTAGAGAAATTAAGTATTTTAGAAGGGGGAAGTCTAGAAATTTGTGGATTTGAAGTACTCAACTGTAGTTGTTTGCAAAACAGGCTTTGTTTGCTTAACACTATTTAAAGTCATTGCTTCTTTAGATTTGACTTGTGGGTTGGGTTTAGTTACTCAACTTCAGTTTTTTTTTTTTATTTTTTTGGTGTGTTTTTTGAGGTATGTAAATGTTTAAGTTGGTGTTTGTGATTGGAACTCGGTGATTATATCATTATTCCGATAAAAATTGGAGCTTTAGATGGTTTGTGAGGTAAAGTTGGGATTTATATGGTTTGATTATTTTTGTTGGGCATGGACTTTGCTTGCTTTTAACACTATTTAAAGTCATTGCTTCTTTAGATTTGGCTTGTGGGTTGGGTTTGGTTACTTGTATCATCACTCATTGTTTTGTCTGCAAGTTAATATATATTATCAGCTGTCTAGTTTCGAAGTCTTTGGTGACATGCCAAGTAACTTTTCTTTGTTGAGTGCTTCCACCTGGCAATAGCAAATGGAAAGAACAATAGGATAAATATGTGGAACTCTTCTTTTCTTATTACAACATTGTTGATGAACAAACCCGTCTACATGAGCAAAGATATATCAGTTATAAATACATGAACACACCCACTGGTTTCTTCACTCCCTATCTACAATCACTCTTTGCTTCTCTCTGTCTCACAGACTCTCTGATAGACACACGAGCGTAGGGAAGATGGCGGGTGAGACTTCATGGTTCGAAGCAAAGATGAGGAAGAGAGGCCGATCTATAGAGGAGAAGTCACAGTGGAAGAAATGAGGTCAAGGCAGGATGCATCCAGAAGACAAAGAAAACAAAAGAAGGTTGTTCACAATGATCTATATGCCGGCTTCAGTGCGATGGAGGTCTAGAGGCGAGAGGTGGCGAATGAAGAAGAGAACGAGAGAGATGATGATGCGGTATCAACAATGGTAGCCGGAAACCAGCAGGTGGATGAAAATGAGAAACAAAGAAAGATGTGAAGGACAGCGGCGCCCACCAAGAAGCGAAGGGAATGGGGTTGATCATGTGGAGACAAATGAGCCACTGCCTGCCATGTTTCAGGAATGGATGACTGGCCGAGGACATGGAACTATGAGGAGCGGATGGTTGGAGGATTAGGGCTACGGTCTTCTCCTAGCCCTGATGTTGAGTACATATGCGGAATTGGTTGGGTTAAGACGAGCTTCATTACCTATAAGCAGTTTTGTTGTTGGAGGAGACTCATGGTTTCTATCTGAGAGACATCGAAGCAAGAGTTTCGTAGAAAAATTAGAACTGAGTTTGTGTGTGTTTAAGTTGTAATACAAGTTCTTCTACAAATTAAAACTTTTATGGTGCGTTTACTTCAATTGTAAGAATCAAAATAAATATCAAAATGATGTATCGAAATTAAAATAAATTGTTTAATTATTTCAATTGCAATAATTGAAATCAAAATCCATAGTATTCCCACTGACTTGTTTATTTTGCTTTAGAATCGGAATGAGTTAATAAGTAACAAAAATGCTCTTGATTAACAATATTTTATACTCCATATAAAAAATAAAAAAAAAAACTTTCGTAATAATATTATTGTAAACATATTATGTATCTGTATTTTACTTTTTATTTTTGCTAATGTTAGTGAATTTTAAACTATCTATAATATATAAGATCACATTATTTTTTTTTTCATTTTTTAAAATAAAAATTCCATAATATTATATTCTTTCTCAAATAAGAATATGGTGATCATTTTTGTTAAATGTATTATTTAAACCCTTTACCTCATCCATTAAATGAATTATTTAAACATATTAATTAAATAAATTAAACGAGGTCATTTAAATAGGTTAAATGTGTTAAACATGACTTTTAAAATAAATAGGTTAAAAGTGTCATATCCTATTAACCCAATAATACAAATATAATCATGTCATATTTGTATTTAAGAGGTTTGACCTATTAACTAATCGTGTCGTATTTATATTAACCCAAACCCAACCCACCAACCCAAATTGGGGCCCCCATAAAACATTTATCACACTTACTCAATTAGAATCATATGAAAAGAACTGTCAAGATTTGTTAGGATTCAATTCTATTCTTTGCATTGATGGCACATTTATTTGAGTCATGTGAAAAATCTTGTCTAGATTTGGTTGGATCCAATTCTAATCTTTGCATTGTTAACACATTTATTTGAGTCACGTGAAAAATCTTATCTAGATTTGTTTTGATTCAATTCTGTTATTTGCTTTGATGGCATATTTATTCGAGTCATATGAAAAATCTTGTCTAAATTTCTTTAAATTCAAGTATGCTCTTTGCATTGTTTGTATCGTCTGAAGTCTTTTATATGTATTTAGGCTTTATTCTCTACTAGTTACTACATCATAACAATGAGATACCAAAATTCAAAATATAAGCTAGGGTTACAAAGCATGCAGAAGAGTGAAGTGCTTGATAGAAATGGTTGGCATGGGAAAAATGGGGTTGAATTTTTGTTCATCTTAAGTCTTCAATCACAAGGTGATTTCTAAACTAATTACTTTTAAGCAAAAAATTATGGAGTTTAGTTTCACAACTCTGTTTATAAAATAGATATTGTTTAATTGTGTTTATTGAATTTTGTATTCTCTTTCGAGCTAATATATATATATATATATATATTTATATTGCATTTATAAATCTAAACAGAATTAAATTTTTAAGTCTGAATGATATATATTCTTTTTTTTTTTTTTGTTCCGATATATATTGTTGAATATAAGTTGAGAGAAATCAGGTATAAACAAAAAAAAAAAAAAAATGCCAATAGTGAGGCAAGAGGAGCCGCCTTCTTAATCCCTATCCCTTGCCAAGGGAGGTCTCATATCTCATCTTATCTTAGAAATAAGATCATGCATTTTCCTCAGATTGTCCTCTCTGTCATGCATTTGTTAGGGATGATAATTAGTTATTGTCATTATATTTTCTCCACATTTATAACTTGTTATTCATGTTAGCTTTTTTGAGTTTTCTCAACCAATTGTTTAGTGTTTCTACGTTTATTATAGCTTGTTATTATGTAAACTTGCAAATCTACTTGTCATTTTAACTCATTTTTATACTTGGTGAAATAATCGCATCTATAGGCTTAAAGTATTTTGAATTTTGTATTGAATTAAAATTTTATTTAAATATATTTTTGAAAAGCAAAGTATTTAAATTTAATTCTTAAAAATAAATAAAATTATTCATAATTAATTTTAAATAAAATAATATTAATTTTATAATATTAGAAAATATTATCATTTAAATAATTTTAGTAATAATATTAAATTAATTTTTAAATTAAAAAACTATTAATAGAAAAAGAAAAAAAAATGTTTGAAAACCAATGGGACAAAATTGTGCCACCATTCATCGTAGGACTAATTTGCCCTTTGTCTCGCTTGAGTGGGAAAAGAAGGAAGACACTAGACTGAATTCATAAACTGAATTCTGTCCAGTCTAGGAATGTATATACACTATACAAATAATGCATAACATTTTAATTAGGTTTATAAATTGACATTCTTTTAAATAGTGAAGATGAGTTTTGTGGTTTGTTCTTGCTTGATTGTTTTCTGCTTCTTTAATTCTTTTTGTTTTACCTTCTACTACTTACTGTGGTTTTTTTGGTTGTGTTGCAGCCTGATCCTGTATTGTTTGAATCATTAAGGAGACTTGAATTGATGGCTTTAACCGTGCGTGAACATTGAGGGCAAAGAAAGAAGATGAAAAGAGAAGAAAAAGAATTTGAGGCAGCTGGGTAGTGATGGTACGACAAAGATGGGACGGTTGGGCAAGACCTAAAAATTTTAGGTTTTTATCACTTCCTATTGGGGTTTGCTAATTTAATGGTTGGATAATATTATCCATTACTAATAATCCTTAGATTGGTTGTAAAAATAATTATTAAAGAATATTCAATGATTATTATTAATACATAACACTACCCAACTTGTAAGGTTTGACTTAACAATATATTTTACTATTATCATTTATATGTATCTTTAATCTTACTAAATTATTTCTTCAAAATTTAGTTTTTTATGTTCTTCAATTTAATTATCTTTTAAATTATTATTATTTATTTTAGTTAACTATTATCAATTAAAATATAAATAAAATTATTACTATATAATTTGTTTTCATTTGGGTATAACGATCATCTTATAATCCCAATAGATTTTGAAATATTCATACCAAATTAACACTCTCAAAAACTCTTTTAGTCTAAAAGGCTCTTTTAATATATCGTACTACAAGCAGTGAGAACATATAGAGAGATGTGTATCCGATATGGCGAGTACTAGAGGCATAGCACCAGAAGGGTTGGATCTTTTAGTTCTTCATTTTTGGAGACTTGGACCTTTTGCTAAACTCATTCTCTACCTTATAAAATTTGTTTTGTATGATATTACTCAAAGCTATGCATTAGATTGTTGCATTTTAAGTTGAAAAAAAGGGAAATTTTCATTTTGTCTATATGTTATGAAGAAATGCTATTTTTTTTTTATTGCAAATTTACTTTTAAACCTATCATTCATTACTTTTACGATATCTCATTAATTTGGTCCATCTCAATGTTTAAGAAAGTGTTAGTCGTTAGGTAGTCAACTGTCTAATGACTAGCGACTAGTCACCTAATCGATAAGTACTTAGCGACTAGTCAGTTTAACCATCAGTCAACGACGTAACCCCTTGATCCAAGGTCAAACCTATAAAAAAATAGATAAAATATATAAAAATAATTCAAAATTGTACTTACATCAAAGTTAAAAGAGAAGTAAATGTGATAAGAGATCTGTTGTGACCTATATTTATGAAGTTTGATTAGTATACTGAGTTAGTAATTATATAAGGTGGTTAATATATTTAGTATTTTTCTTTTTTGAAAAGATACATTTAGTAATCATACAAGATAGTTACACAACATGACTTATAATACTAGAGATATATTGTAATAAATGGAAACTTGGTTACTATGCAATATTAATACTAGGGAAAAAAAAAAAAAAAAGAAGAAGAAAAATGAACTCATTGACGACACCAAGTGGGCTCCCAATAGTGGCCCGAGCCTAACATAAAGAAACAAATAAACACAAGTTCAATTTCAAGTTTTTTGTGACTTTGACACTTTACACTAGAGACCATATAAAATACACACCACAAAGAAAACTTCAAAACTAGCATAGAGTCAGTCTTGAGAGACTTTCTCTCTCTCACTCAATCACTCTTTTGGTCTCGCCACTCTTTACTTTTATTCTCATTTTTTTTGTGTCTCTTTCACATACAAAAGTGAAAACAACAATTGAATGATGTAGAATTCTGGCAACAGTAGTGGTGAAATAGTGACAACGATGACAAATCGATAGGCAATGAATGTAAAAGGGTTAGGGTTTGAAAAGAGAGGCGAGTTGGGTTTGATGTTTAAGAGGGGATGTCTTGTGGTTTGGTCTACTTCACAAATTGTGAACTTTTTTTTTTTTTTTTAATAACACAGAGACACCAAAAAGACGTTGTTTTGGCGTCCTTAAAACGATACCGTTTTGGTGTCTTTGTTTTAAAAAAGGGGGGAAGGAGGCTCCGTGCACTCGACCACAGGGCCCGAGTTCTATGCAGTCTAACTTAAGGACTTGTCACTTGGACCAACTAGAACCCTTGATGTGGGGCTTCTCAGCTCAGCAACAAGCCATCGACCAATTTCTTGATGAGTAGTTGGCCATACTTGCGAGTTTTAAAACACTGGTCCATCTAACCAAATTTTTAACGCTCAACTGTGAATGAAAAGATAAAAATTCATTTTTCCCTTGTCATTATTTGGCCATCTTAAAATTACCATTTAACCCTGTAACTAATTAAATTTTAAAAAATAACCACTAAGGATAAGGGAAATTTTGTGCAATTAAGAACAAAGGTTTAATACATGTGCAATATCATCTAATGTCAAGGAAGTTTGTGCGATGTACTCTTTATCTAATTACACAGTAATATATTTATATTTAGAGTTTAGTTATAAATTTATAATGCTATAAATTATAACAAAAAAAATATGAATTGTAATAAGTTTGGGAATCGGATTTATGTTACGTACTTTATATTTAAGGAAGCCAAATTAAATATTGTCCAAATGTCTTCTACAGATATTGATATTTAACTTTACGATTTGTTTGCATGTGATTTCCCTTAATTGAAAAAACAACATGTGATAACGTGAATTAGGCTTTGGAAACCTTAATTAATATTGTAAATAGAAGACCTATGAATAATAAATGTAGTTGTTGGAAACAAAAGGAAATCCTAGCTTAATGGAAAAAAGAATGGTCTGATGGTGGTAAGTGGGAAGGAGTTGTTGCTCCTAGTATTCTTGCTTTTCTGCTATTCTTTGTTTCCCTTTATGGAAAATCGAGAAAAATGAATGCTAAGCCTAGGGGGGTGTTGCTATTTTTGTGATATTTTTGTTTCTTTTTCCTTTGTGGGAAAAGAGAGAAAATGGAATCAATCCGTTAGGGATTTTGTCTCATCATTGCTACACTATAAAGGCCTTCAATTAATCAAGAGAATCTATGTTTAATTTCATTTGTATGATCAAGAATTAGTGATAGACATTTGATAAATTAAGGGCAAAAATGGAAGAAGGCAAAACAGTAGTGAGAGATGCGATTAGGGAGGGAGATTTTTCTAAATGAATACAAATAAACTTTTGGTAAGATTCTCATCTCATTTTGTGTTTGTTGGAAAGAAAGATGATGAAATTGGTTTGAAGATGATGAATTCGGTTTGGGAGGATGAAATTGACATAAAAAGATTGAGGAAGTGATGGTGAAATTAGTTTGGAGTGGGAATGAGGAAGAAGAAGAAGATAGAAAGAGAGGATGGTATTTTGAGTTTTTCATATAAGGGAATTTTGGGTTTTGGAAGAGAAGAAGGATATTTTGGGTTCTTGATGGTAAGGATATTTTGGTCTTTCCTGGCAAGGGCATTTTAGTCACTAAGGGGTGTGGGTTGCAATTAAATGTTTTGGTAGGTCAAAAACAATTTCACTTTTGAAATGGGTTAAAAGGAATTTTCACCTTTCATTTGTCCTTTTTTTTTTTAAAAAAAAATTATCACTTTTTTTAATTTTTCTTTAAGAATATAATTATAATTAATATTTAATTTAAAATTAATTTAATAGATCTTATTTTTGTAATGTTAATAGTAAATAACTACTACATTATTAACGATTAATTACAATTAATTTTATTAAAAATTTCAATATTATTTATTCAGTAATTAATTTATTTTAATATTATATCAATTATTACATAATATTAAATGTAAAATATAATAGTTTTTTTTTTTTTTTTATCTAATCTCATACTAGGTCAAACAAGTGATACCATTATTTTTTGTTCAATCTCAACTGCACCAGATGCATCATAATAATAATTTAGTCCAAATACACCTTAAATGGGTTTAAAGACCAACTGGATTTGTGTAACCCAAATATAATCCTTACAAATGCCTGTAAATGATTATGGTAGGATTTAAATCCTATCAAAAATTTAGACGGAGAAATGTATAATCGCATGTATTAGAAAGTAATGTGCAAATATACATACTATATATTTTATAGAACAAATTACATGAAGCTCTCCTAAGTTTAATCTTCTACAAATAGATAGAAATTTGCTTTCAATTACACGAAATCCTCACTTCATCAACTAATGGTATTAAAATTGACTATTTACCAACTTTTTTAGTTGGAATGACCAAAAAACCCCTTAATATTTAAAAAATAAAATATTTCTTTTGAAAATAAATTTATTTTTTTTAAAACAATGTCCCTCATATTGATGGACAGTGAAGATCTAGATCTACACCTCCAATTGATAATTAACAATAGTGCCTTCAACAACATCATCAATACCACTTATCTAGTAGCCCATCACCTAATGAACCCAACCATCATCAACAAACCAAACCAGATCATTAAACATCCAAGCATCGTCAAACCCCATCACTCAACAATTTGTTTATGAGTTCCAACAATGGAACTCCAAAAATCTCTCTAGTTTTCATCACTAGAAACCTAAAAGTAGACCTCTAGCGATGGAGACCCTTTTAGGTTTCCATATTTCCATCAATGCAAATCCATATCTTTAGAAACCAAATCTATTGACCTTTGGTTGGAGAGTTACATCTCCAATCAAAATTGTTGGGGATCGAGGATGTGTGGAGATCCAATCTGTGTTGGATCTCACCCATCCCCTTTTTTTTTATTGAAATAAAAAAAAAAAGAAACTCTTAACAAAACATTTAGTTAATTTTCTTTAAAACATTTTTTAATAAAATTTAAATCTCCATTGGCCATTTTGAAGATGGACAATGGAGATCTATATATTTTTAATGAAACTCAAAAAATTGGAAATTATTTTTTAATTTGATTAAAAATTAAAAGTCATATTATAATTAAAGGGAAAAACAACAATTGTTTTTATAAAAATAAGAATTTGTGGAATACTGAGTTTTAAAAATTTTTTAGAAAACTCAAGAATCCTAGATCTATAAAACAATGAAATAAAATAATAAAACTAAGTAAAGATCGAATCTTGTATCTTTTGTATTGATCTCTGTGGATTGCTCACCACCTTGTCTTCCTTGATATGACTCTACACTAAGAAACAAGTGAGTGGGCACGATAGAATTATACTCACTTTCTTTTGATTTCTTTTCTAAAAGAAAATCGAATCAATGTTTATAAGAGGTGAGTTTTTTTTTTGGCTATACAAAGAACAAAAAACACAAATTCTTGTTCTTTGTTATTCTTTCTGTTTCTCAAACATACGTATAACCAAAAGCATCAGAAAAGAAAAGTATTTATTTTCCTTTTATAGGCAACAATTAGGGTTTTAATTAATCAAAATTAATATTTAACTCTAACTTTATTAAAATTAAACTTTTACCTCATATAACATAATTAATTCAAAATTAATTCATATTATATTTGAAATCGAACTTGTGACCTAAAATTAATTCATAATTAATTTATACTCGGTCACTACTGAAAATCGAATTCAATACCTCTTATAAAATTAATTAAATAATTATTAATTCATAATTAATAATTAACTAATTAATAATTTGAATAATCAATATTATTCAAATAACAAGTGAACACATATTTTGCTACTTATGTAATAACTATAATTGGACGATCCAATTACGATATTCTATATACACGTTTCTTATAGTGAAATGAGTTATCAAGAGGACCCGATGGACCTACAGTTTTGAGCTCCAATACTATCAGAATTAGCAATTAAACTCTTTAATTAAATAATTCACTATTATTAATATTAGAGTTACTCCACTAAAAACCTAACATTGCATTCTCAAAACTGCAGATGTTTTTATACAATCTGAAATTTTCAGTGTCCATTGATATAATCACTACATATGATTTGACCCTCCACAAATAGTTCATAATTAAATCTAGGTCAAAATATTCGTTATACTCCTCTAATTATATTTTGATCTTTTAGTATTATTGATTCCCTAATGAACAATATATTCATAACAACTTATGAATTTATCTTTCTATTTACATATGAACAGAAAATTGAGCACTCTTATTGTTCAAGACCCGAATCAACACTTAAAAAAACTATTTCTTTACTTATCACAAGAATAAGTGGATTCCACTATTGTATATAATATTTCCAGTTACTTACTAAATCATATCCCCAAAGTACAAAGTTATTGATCGAGTATCTATATCAATCTCACCTATGTAAATCAAAGAAATAACTCAACAAGTAGGAGTCCATAATACACTTAGGATTAAGATAAATTCATATATGATCATCTAATCGATAAATATAAATCTCTAAGTTTAATGGATATTAATTAAAGACTCATGTTTATCGTCCAGTCCTATATAATTTTTATTACATAAGGTGCCTCCATTTCCATGTCACTACATGAATAGTCTCGGATAAAACTATTGTACCGAATATGAAATGGACCGCAACTATAGATTTACCACAAACAAAGTACTCAGCTTCGTTTGTTTTCTACTAACTCTTTAGATTACTTCTCTCAAACTAAATCCGTTTGTATATAATACTTATATACTTAGTTTGAAATTACATCAATAATCAAGGATGTTTCTCATGATATATATATAATTTTTGCAAAATATATAAATTGAATAAAATGAATACTTTATTATCATTTATTAAAACCGTTTACATAATTACAAGCTCTTAGGGCACTAAACCCAACAATAACTTGATCTCCATCATTTAGATAGATGATAGAGATCAATCTTACATTTTAAAAGTTACATGACTTACTAAAGTAGGGGCCTAGTTATATTACCGAATAAAATATTTAGCATATTTACTCTATCATAATTACGTGAAAAAAAAAAAATCTATCTAGATTTTCTTCATTTATTTGAATTAACTGAAAAGATCTGTCAAGATTTTTTAAATTCAATTCCACTTTTTGCATAGCTAGCATATTTATTCGAATATGTGAAAAGTACTCTCTAGATTTCTTCAGATTCAATTACGCTATTTCGAAATATGAGCTAGAGTTACAGATTACGTAGAAGAGTGAAGCGCGCTTGATAAATTAAAATTGTTGGCATGGGAAAAATGGTGATGAATTGTATTTCGCTTTATCTTTTCGGCCATGAGGTTATTTCTAAACTTATTACTATTGGGGCAAATGTTTTGTAGCTTAGTTTCACAATTTTTTTCATAAATAGATATTATTAATTAGCATCAAAGAACTAGAATGAATTTTAATAGTACTATTTGAATAATACATTTGTGGTTTCTCTCTCTCTTTTTTCTTTTTTCCGTCTTCTTGGTTTTTCTGAGTTCGATGAGGTGTTTGTTTTCATGGTTCCATATTTATTATGGCTTGCAAATCTAGTTGTGATTTTGATTTCTTTCTAATACTTTATTTAATAATTAATTACATGTATAGGCTTTTCAGAAGTCAAATAAAAAAGGATAGAACGGAATTCAACTTCAAAAACCTACAACTCTTGCTGGAAGAAGCAATCAACCGTTATCTCAAAGATACTTTTTCCACTCCCAAGTCCCGGACGGTTAATGGTGTATGTATATTATGCGTTACAAATTACAATCGGCTATTCAAGAATCCACCATTTTCATCAGGAAATTAATTACTAATTTTCTACTTTAACAACTGTAACAGCCCGGACCCACCGCTCCAAGATATTGTCCGCTTTGGCCCCCGTTCGACCCCCGTTCGACCCACACACGGAGCCCAGCCAGGCCCAGTCAGGCCTCACGGCTTTAAAACGCGTCTTATAAAGCAGACTAACCCACCCCCGTTCGACCCCCGATCGACCTTACCGGCCCAGCCAGGCCCAGCCAGGTGGTAGTCCAGCCCACAAGATACTGTTCGCTTTAACCCACAGGTCTCACGATTTTTCCAAACGCGTCTCATAGAACAGACTAACCCACCCCCGTTCGACCCCCGATCGACCTAACCGGCCCAGCCAGGCCCAGCCAGATGGTAGTCCAGCCCATGTGATACTGTCCTCTTTGTCCCCAAAGAGACTCAAGGTTTTACACGCGTCTTGAAGGGAGAGGTATCAACAGAGCTTATAAAGCCTGCTTCGTTCCCCTCTCCAGCCGATGTGGGATCTCACAATCCACCCCCCTTAAGAGGCCCAGCGTCCTCGCTGGCACACCGACTCGGCACCGGCTCTGATACCATTTGTAACAGCCCGGACCCACCGCTCCAAGATATTGTCCGCTTTGGCCCCCGTTCGACCCCCGTTCGACCCACACACGGAGCCCAGCCAGGCCCAGTCAGGCCTCACGGCTTTAAAACGCGTCTTATAAAGCAGACTAACCCACCCCCGTTCGACCCCCGATCGACCTTACCGGCCCAGCCAGGCCCAGCCAGGTGGTAGTCCAGCCCACAAGATACTGTTCGCTTTAACCCACAGGTCTCACGATTTTTCCAAACGCGTCTCATAGAACAGACTAACCCACCCCCGTTCGACCCCCGATCGACCTAACCGGCCCAGCCAGGCCCAGCCAGATGGTAGTCCAGCCCATGTGATACTGTCCTCTTTGTCCCCAAAGAGACTCAAGGTTTTACACGCGTCTTGAAGGGAGAGGTATCAACAGAGCTTATAAAGCCTGCTTCGTTCCCCTCTCCAGCCGATGTGGGATCTCACAACAACACTGTAATATATATATATATATATATATATATATATTTTAAATAGCATATCTTGCATAATGACTTGAACTTTAAACATTTTAGACTGAATGAGTAATTTTGACTGTCAAATCACATTGAATGGTTGTATATTGCTCTAATATTACGTTAAATATAAAAATAATACTACATTTCTAAAAAATTTACCTAAATGATGTAGCAAATTGATTTGTAATTATCATATTAATTTTAGAATGATATAATGATGATGTGACAATTACATATAAGCTTATTTCATCATTTTGATAAGGTTTTGGATGATGTAGAATTACTCAAATATGTGTAACAGGTTAACCCACCCCTAATCGACTAACACCGGCCCAACCACGTGGATGACTGGTACTGTCTCTCTGCCTTCTGAGGGATTTCCATGTCTCCCTCACCACTCAAACTCAAGACCAAAGACATATAGTTATTTGGAAAGTATGGTGAGTACCATTTGAGCTAACCATCCACGTGGTTGGACCGGTGTTGGTCGATCGGGCGTGGGATGGCCGGGCTACCACCTGGTTGGGCCGATGTTGGTCGATCGGAGGTGGGTTAGCCTGCTACAATATGAATAATCATTTTTGGATGCAATTTTTTTCCCCCTTTTTGCAATGGAGAACTCAATATAATCATAATTGTAACTTGTAAGGCGGTGGATTTAGATATGTTTATAAAAATAGCTATTTACATAAGGGAGTTGATTTGCTTCTAAATATTCTACAATAACCTCCTGAAAGAAGCTTAACTTTCACCGATAAATTCTAGCCTCAGCTAGTGAGGAGGCCAATTATACATCAATTAACCACACAAAGAAATTAAGTGCAACAAAAATAAATTACTAACAGAATTTTTTGCCTAGAAAAACTTCACAAAAGAAAAATTATGTGACTACGTTCAAATATATATATATATATATATATATATAAGATTATTTTATAGACGTCAAAACACTTGTCATTATTAAAACTCAATCATCTGATTATCTATGTCTAAGTATCTCTGTCAAATACAATCTTCAACCACTTTGGCTTCACAATAATCTTCATGTACCTTCAGTTCATGAGTAACTCATAAAACACACGATGTAGCTTCACTCGTTTGGTCATTACACTAAATAACTAATTTTCTAATAATAATAACCAATCAAACTTCAAAACTTTATGTTAATTTTTTGTTTCTTTCTTTTTTCCTTACTACATAGTACATACAAGTAAGAGCTCCATGTTCGGATCGTGTCACAGCCCCATTAGTAGAAATTGAATTTAGTGGTAAAATTGCTAACTAGGGTGGTTTTAAATTTAATGGTTTTAATCCGCTTGATCAACTTACAAGTATGTTTCTGATCATTTTAAATTATAGTGGACTTGATGATCATAACACTTGTCTCTTTTAATGAATTTACAACTTCTAATGATTTTCATTTTAGAGATCTTCGTAGTTTCTCCGGATGCTTCTATTTTTCCATATATTATGTGGTCACATGATTAGACTGTAACCCCCAACCCCATAATTATTACTATATTGTGTATCAAATTATTTCTTAACCTAATGAATTTGTTGGACATAGTTATTAATTATACCTTTGAAAACAGCCCATTAATGAGAGCCCAAGCGTCGGATTTTTGTCAATGAAAAAAAAAAAAAAATTGGTAGGAAGTAATGAAAGTGAAACGGCAAGGTTTTTAATTTTTTCTTTTTAACTATTATGGTAAATCCGAAATTTAGAAAGAGAAAAATAACTCAAACTCATAATTTTTTGGGATTAAGTGTGAGGAGTATGCTATTGTGATAATCTCATTTTGTCTTATGGCAAGGGTTGAAAATTAATAAAATTGGGATAGATTTTTTTCATGTGATTTTGATAGAGTAAATAATTATTATATATACTCATCCTAGCTAATTGACCATAGAATTAGATTGAGAAATTATTTATACAAATATCAAAACTTCAAATTAAGTGGTAAAGATTTTCTAAGTACTTGTGATAGGAAATTCTTGTCTTTGTTCATGTTTATTACTGATCACTTATTAAATATTAGACACAAAAGCGATGTGCTCGATTGAAAAATGGATGTCATTAGAAAACACAGCCAATGGTGGGTACTGTATATGGCAGCTTAAGTATAGGCTTTTTTTATAAAATTTACTAAGGGCAAAAGATAATTTGATTTTTTTTTTTTTTTAGAGGGTCTGTAACAATAAATTAATTCAGATATTTGAAGAAGTTATCCTGATAAAATTAGAAATTGAAAAGAAGAAAAAAAAAATTATTTTTATATGAAACTCTTTCAATTTTTTGGTAAGGAGGATAAACGTAGCAATTTGGGTCATGACACAAAAGATCGATACAAAACAAACACCAAGATTATGTGCTTGGGTTGAATATAAATTTGTTGTATCATTAATTATGTTATCCTAGCTACTTGTTTAATAATCATGTTGTATTTGGATTTCACCAATCTTGTTACAAGTTGACCCGTGTAATAAAAATAAATATATAAATTTATAATTTAGGGATATGTCATTTTGAGCTCTAAATAATCGTGTTATATTCGTGCTTAAGAGATATGACCTGTTTAATAATCGTGTTGTATTTATGTTGGCCCAAACCCAAATTAAGGCCCCTATAGCTACATTATATGCTAAAATACTTATCACATTTACTCGATCAAAATCACTTGAAAAGAACTGTCTAGATTTATTTAGATTCAATTATTCTCTTTGCGTTGTTGACACATTAATTCGAATCACATGAAAAATTTTGTCTCGATTTTTTTAAATTCAATTATGCTCTTTACATTGTTTGTATCGCCTCAATCTTTTATATGTATTTCGGTTTTATTTACTCAATTAGAATCACGTGAAAAGAACTATGTAAATTTATTTGGATTCAATTATGCTATTTGCGTTGTTGGCACATTTATTCACCTTAGTCTTTTATATGTATTTAGGCTTCATTTGCTCTATCAGAATCATGTGAAAATAATTGTCTAGGTTTGTTTGGATTCAATTATGTTCTTTGCATTGTTGACATATTTTATTCGAGTCACGTGAAAAATCTTATCTAGATTTCTTTAAATTTAATTATGCTTTTTGCATTTTTTTGTATTGCCTCAGTTTTTAATATATATTTAGGCTTCATTCTCTACTAGTTACTACATCATAACAATGAGATACCAAAATTCAGAATAAAAGCTAGGTTTACAAAGTATGCAGAAGAGTGAAGTGCTTGATAAAAATGGTTGGCATGGGAAAAATGGGGTTGAATTTTTGTTTATCTTAAGTCTTCAATCACAAGGTGATTTCTAAACTAATTACTTTTAAGCCAAAAAAAAAAAAAATTGTAGTTCAGTTTCACAATTTTGTTTATAAACTAGATCTTGTTGTCCAATCACAATTTTGCAGCTTTTTTTTTTGAGTTTTCTCAACCATTTGTTTAGTGTTTCTGCGTTTATTATAGCTTGTTATGTATGTAAATTTGTAAATCTATTTGTGATTTTGACACATTTTTGATACTTCATAAAATAATTGCATCTACAGGCTTATCAGAAGTCAAACAAAAGAGTTTGAAGACAATACGAGAGATATGCATCCTTCCATTTCCAAAGCCCTTAAAATCAATAAGACTGATCTGCTGCGCAGCAACATCTGCTGCTCAGCAACCACCTTCAGCGACCACCGTGGTGTTTTTTTTTTTTTTTTTGGTGTAATATATATATTTAATCTCTCAACTTTTGTATGTTAGCCCACTGAATGTAATTTTCAGGTCTTGCATTTTAGATGGGGTTGATTTTTTTAGTTGTGCTTTTACATGCATTTGGTTGTTTTTGTTTGGTGGGTGTATTTATTTGCTAGCTAAGGTTATAGGACCATTTCTGTCAATTTTGTTTTGTGATTTTGAATTTGTTTATTATGATGGGTTATCTAGGTTTGTGTAGACTTGTGTGAGGGTGAGGTTGTTGTTATGATTTTGTAGACCAAATGATAATGACTAGAAACGGTGAAGTAGAAGAATGTAGTGAGTGGTGATGGATTTGCAACTTTGTTTGTATCTGTACAAGTCCTTTTTCATGCATTTACTACTACGAGTTAGATGGTGGATTTAGTTTTGTTCATTTCGTTGCAGCCAAGCAACTTGGGCAGGACTAGAGCAAGAATTCCTAACTTGCTTCAAGCTAGGGGGTTGGGTGGCAACATGCTCTCTCTTGCTAAAGGGAAGTGTAACTTTGAGGTGGAGTATCAAAGGAGACTGTTGTCTTGACCTTTGGTAAATAGATTGAAGGTGAATTCGTTATTTTAGAAGTTATTTGTTTCTCACTTCCTAATTTTTTTTATAAAATAATTTTTTGTTTTCTACGTAAATAGTATGTAATACTTGTTAAACGAATATTTATGAGCTCTCTCAGTAAGTTTGTTGTCTTTCTTTCTTTCTCTTTGCAAACTTTTGTATATCTGATATGTCGAAATTTTGGAGAATATTTGTTTTGTCTTGGTTTAATTTTGCGAGTCAGAGGTAAAAATCATTCTGTCCTGAGGATGAAAGACTGGGACTCTGATGCCCTTAAGTGAATTTGGAAATGCTAACAACTTTATTTTGCATGCCCGATTTTGTTGGAAAATGGGGGCTAACGGGTTATGACTCATGAGATGTACCACCGTCGTCATCCGTTTAGAGATTTGTTAGGAATTCCAAAAGGAAATATAATGGTATGTAGATGACTAGTTTTAAAGCCTGTGGTTAAGAGCAATTATTGCATTGGAAATTAGCTGCTAAATGATGCCATAATTACTGTTAGAATCTGGGGAAGGATATATTTCGCGGAATCTATCCTTCTGTTTTGTTCTCATAGGAGTACTGATTAGATCGAATCTCAATTATTTATTTAGTCTCTAAAATCACTCATGAGATTGTTGTAATATGACATTCGATGTTACCATTCATAAAAATAACTTCTTTTATCATTTAATTCCGATTTGTAAGCTGAAATTCGTGGTGATCTTTCTTCAACGTTTCTTTGTAATCATTGATGTTGGAACAATATACTTTTTTGCCACTATTATATTTCATTCTATTTAGGTTTCTGAGTATAAAGTGGCAGACTGGATGGGAGATGGAACTCTGGAACAGGTTCGTTTGGGTGTAATGACGCCTGACGGTGCATTTGAAACCGATGTTCTATTAGCAGGCAGTTGGAAAGGTTCTTTAAGGTATGCAATAAATTTGCAATTTATGTATTTATCACTAACTATGTGCTTTCTTTAACAAATTTTAATGGCCTTCTAAATGTTATTGAGCGACGTTTTGTTTACTGTAAAAACATCAGGCATTTATTTCTCATTAAGAAACTGGGGTGGAAAAAGATTACAAAGTCTAATGTGACTGATTTTATTTTTTGCACTTGTGTTGATACATTTGATAGTGGTTCAACTTCAACACCGCCAATTCAGTCAGTTCCATCTCTCTGTGTGTGTCTGTGTTCTTGGTGTCTCAACAAGCCATGTCTAAGGTTCTTTTTTTTTTTTCAATATGATTATGTTTCTGGGTTAAATTGGTTTACATTAACATGCATTACGTATATTTGTCTGCAGAGGTTTCTAAGTATTATTTTGATCACGAAAGGAAGAGGTATTTTCGTATTAAGGGCCCAATTCCTGGCTGTTCTTCTTCTTCTTCAACATCTGCTGCTCGGCAACCACCTTCGCTGACCACCCTGGTAATCTTTTTTTTTTTTTTAATATATATAAATATATATTTAATCTGTCAACTTTTATATGTTAGGCCACTAAGTGTGATTTTCAGGTCTTTTATTTTAGATGGGGTTGATTTTTTTAGTTGTGCTTTTACATGCATTTGGTTGTTTTTGTTTGGTGGGTGTACTTATTTGCTAGCTAAGGTTATAGGACCATTTCTGTCAATTTTGTTTTGTGATTTTGAATTTGTTTAATATGATGGGTTATCTAGGTTTGTGTAGACGTGTGTGAGGGTGAGGTTGTTGTTGTGATTTTGTAGACCAAATCATGATGACTAGAAACGGTGAAGTAGAAGGATGTAGTGAGTGAGGATTGTATCTATACTAGTCCTTTTTCAGGCATGTGATTGCGGTTCTTAGTGGGGGCTCAAAACGACAAATGTGTTTGTGCTAGGAAAACATGTGGGAGAAGTAACCAAGCATTTTTTTTGAAAGACACATTTTTCTCCCATAAGAGTGACTTAGGTGCGAGGGATAGAATTAGATTATATATCTATAAGAGATAAGATCGAATATGATTGAATCAAATTAATTGTACAATGTGTTTTTGAAAGATACATTTTCTCCCATAGAAGTGTCTTAGATGGGAGGAATGAGATTGGACTACTTATAAGAGATAAACTTGAATATGATTGGATTAAATTAATAGTATAATATGCTTTATATAGTCGAGATTGAATTACAAATAGTACTATCTGTTGTTTAGTATTGTATGAGATTGGACAAAAAATAGTTTGTATTTCGTATTAGATTAAAATTTTGTTAAAATATAATAAGACTGAATATGATTTGACTAAATTAATAGCGTAATGTGTTTTGCATAGTTAGGATTAAACTACAAATAATACTATATGTTGTTTGGTGTTGTACGAAATTGTACAAAAAATATTTTGTATTTTGTGTTGGATTAAATTATTTAAATATAATTTTGATTGAAACAAAGTATTTAAATTTAATTCTTAAAAATATATAAAATTATTCACAATTAATTTTAAATAAGATAATGTTTATTTTATAATATTAAAAAATATTATTATTTAAATTATTTTAGTAATGCATATTAAATTAATTTTTAAATATGAATAATTAATAATGGAAAAAGAAAAAATAATAATAAAAAAAATGTTTGAAAACCAATGGGACTAATTTGCCCTTTGTCTCCGGGTCCATTTGGTGGAGCGCTATTTTTATGGGATGGGATTAGACATTACCCAACCCACAAAGGCCAGTGTCTGGAGTCGGTAAGGAAAGCGAAGGTTTAGCTTCCCAAGCCCAAGTGGGCCCCATAAAATTTCTTGCTTGAGCAGGATTTTGAAACCCGCCGATATGAATCCCGCTGGACGGCCTTTTTATTTGTTTATGTCATTTTAATAATTTTTAGGGTTTTAATCAAATCTAACATTTTTTTGATAACCCTTTGGGATATTACCTCTTTTTCTTGAATTTCCTGTAGCATGATTCTTTTTTGTCCAAAATACCCTTAATAGTTCAGCTAATTACCATTTACCATTGTTTTTCCCTCCACTGACCCACCCCATTTCTGATTCTCTCTCTAAAATTTTCCCTCCACTGACCCACCCTCTCTTCTTCTTCTTCTTCTTCTTTCCTTTTTTCTCTTTTTTTTTTTTCTTGAGTTGGATCTGTTTCGCGATGGTGGTCGCAAACCAGAACCATATGGTTCTGGGTTTGCGAACCCAGAACCAAAACCAGATCTGTGGTTCTGGGTCCGCCAACCCAGAACTAGATTTTTTTTTTTTTTTTTTTTTGTGTTGTTTGTTAATTATTGATTTGATAATGTTGTTGTTGTTGTGGGAGATGATGATGTTGATGAATTGGATTGATGATGTTGATGAATTGTGGTTGATGATGTTGATGAATTGTGGGAGATTATAAATTTTGATATTGAAGGAATGGGAGGGGTAATTTTGTTCAAAAAATAATAATAAGGTCCGTTTTGATAATTCAGAAAACTAGAAGTCTATTCTGTAATTTTTAAAAATACTTTTAAGGACGTTTCTTGGATAAGAAGCGCCCTCTATTCTAAATTTGATAATTATGAAATAACCCCAAAAATTTATTTAATTATGAATTCCATCCTGAATTTTCAATTAAGGTTGGGAATCTCAACCTCGAGGTTGGGATTCCCAATCTGAAAGTTAGGATTGATAGGGGATCCTAACCTTGAGGTTGGGATTATGGATTTTGATATTGAAGAAATGGGAGGGGTAATTTTGTTCAAAAAATAATAATAAGGTCAGATTTGATAATTCAAAAAAATAAAAGTACAATTTTGTAATTTTAGAAAATATCTTTAAGGACGCTTCTTACCCAAGAAGCGCCCTCTATTCTAAATTTAATAATTACGAAACAACCCTAAAAATTTGTTTAATTACGAAATATATATAATTGAACATTTAGGTTGACATTCTCAACCTCCAGGTTGGGAATCCCAACCTAAAGGTTGGGAGTTCCAATCTTGATTCAATATTCATATTTGAAATCTCAACTTCAAGGATGAGAATCCCAACCTTAAGGTTGGGAATCCCAAACTTGAGTAAATATCTAAGGTTGGGATTCTCAACCTTTAGGTTGGGATCCTAACCTAAAAGTTGAGAATCCCAATCTTTGATATTTAATCCTATTTGAAATTCCCAACCTCGGAGTTGAGATCCCAACCTATAGGTTGGGATTGATTTCAAAAAATACTTATTAAGGGCGTTTTTGTCCTTTCAGTGCTTTTATTAATAATAAAAATAAAAAGGTTACTTTTAAGGATAGCTTACCAAAAAGCGTCATTTTCTCAATTTTTAATCAATATAATAAATTAATAATTATAATATTAAATATATTTAAAATAATTCATGCATTAAAAAATTATATTTAATTCATTTCTATTTTTATTATTTTTGTTTACATAAAATATAATTACAATTAATTCAATTATTTTTATTTAAAAATTAAGTTAATTTAATATTAAATTAATTTAGTCAATTTCAATCCAATCTCAATTATACTAAACACATTATAGTATATATCCAATCTTATCCAATCATATTTCATCTAATCTAATTTGATCCAATCCTATTCCCTTTAATCATATGCACTAACAATGCCTAAAGTAGGAAAAAAGGAAAACACTAGACTGAATTCACTAAACTGAATTTTGTCCGCAACATTTTATTAGGTCTATAAATATCCTCCATTTCAAGAAATTATTACTAATTTTACACTTTAATGTTGTTATAATTTTTTAAAAAATATTACTTGTGGTGTAACAACTTGAATGTGAGATATTATCAAAGCTAAATGAATGTATTTGCCACCAAACTATATTGGACATTAGTATATATCATTGTAATGTTAATATATATATAATTCATCGTTTTTGGAGGCTTGGATCTTTTGCTAAACTCCTTCTCTACATTATAAAATTTGTTTTGTATTTTATTGCTCAAAGATATGCATTGGATTGCTGCATTTTAATTTTTTTAAAAAAAGGGGTAAATTTCATTTTGTCTATATGTTTTGAAGAAATACTATTTTTTAAAAATACAAATTTACTTTTTAAACTTGTCATTCTTTAATTTTGTGAAATCTCATTAATTTGGTCCATCTAACCAAATTTTTACTCAATCATGAAGGAAAAGATAAAGATCCAGTTTTCACTTGTCATTATTTAACCATCTTAAAATTATCATTTAACACTCTAACCATTTAAATTTTAATGATTAACTATTAATAATAGGGGGAATTTTGTGCAATTAAGAACAAAAGTTTGATACATGTGCATATTCACATAATGTTGGTGAAGTTTGTGCAATTTACTCTTTATTAAATTACTTAGTTTTTAATTTATATTTAGGTTACGCTTACTTTAATTGTAAAAATTAAAATGGAAATAAGAATGATATGAAATCGGAATGACTTGAAATTAGAATAATGTATTGGAATCAAAATAAGTTGTTTACTTCAATTGTAGGAATCAAAATCGTAATCAGCAATATTCTCATTAAACTGTTTACTTTACTTAAAAATCGGAATGGATTAGTTGCAAGTTACAAAAATGCCATTGATTAAAATTATGTACACTATAATCAGTTTTTGTAAAATAATAATAATAATAATAAACCATGAGATTTTGCAAATTGCAAAAGAAGCATTAAGTATTTTTTTGTAAAATTCTATTTAAGATGTGGTGCTAACTTTTTATTATATAACTCGTCCTAATATGTTTAAAAAGGTAAATTTTTTTTAACAATATTATTGTAAGCATATTATGTATCTATATTGTCTATCAAATCGTGATATATATAATGTTATTTAAATTTGCTTTGCTTTTGTATTTTTTTTTTTTATAAATAAGGTATAAAATATGTTTTTTTTTTTGAGTAAAACATAATAAAATAGGTTTTTTTATTTTTTTATTAAGGGTATAAAAGTCATTTTAATTTGGAAAAGGGAATAGGAATGAGATTCCCAAATAAAATGAGGGGAATGAGATTTCTATTCTACAATCTCAAATCCATATGGAACCCATATTTTCATTCTCATCATGAAATGATTTTTAGAAAACTAAACATCATCAATGATTTTCATTCCCTATTCTTATTCTCCAATCTATGAATGAAAAGATAAAAATATAGTTTTCCCTTGTCATTATTTAACCATCTTAAAATTATCATTTAACACTCTAATTAACCATTTAAATTTTAACAATTAACCATTAATAATAGGGGGAATTTTGTGCAATTAAGAATAAAAGTTTAATACATGCGCATATCACATAATGTTCGGAAAGTTGTGTAATTTGCACTTTATTAAATTACTCAGTAATTTATTTATATTTAAAGTTTAGTAATAAATTTATAGTGATATAAATTGTAACTAAAAATATGAATTATAATAAATTTAGGAAAGGGATTTATGATATGGACTTTATATTTAAGGAAGCCAAATTAATATTGTCCTAATGTCTTCTACGGATATTGATATTTAACTATTAAATTTGTGTAGATGTGATTTCCTTTAATTGAAAAACCATTACGCAATAATGTGAATTAGGTTGTGGAAATCCTAATTAACACTATAAATATAAGACTTATGGATAATGAACGTAAGTTGTTAGAAAAAAAAAAAAAAAAAACTAGCTGGAAAAGAATGGTTTGATCTTGAGTGGAAAGAAGGTGTTGCTCCTAGTAATTTTGCTTCTTTGGTATTCTTCGTTTCCCTTACCTTTGTGGAAAATTGAGAAAATGAATCCCAAGCCTAAGAAGGTGTCATTATTTCTATGATTTTTTTTTTTCTTTTTTGGGAAAAAGGGAGAAAATGGAATTAAGTTGTCAGACATTTTGTCTCATCGTATCTATGTTATAAAAGGTCTTCGATTAATCAGAAGAATCTACATTCATTTTCACTTGTAGGATCGAGAATCAACAAAAAGGACTTATGATAATTTAAGCGCAAAAAACAGAAGAAGGCAAAACATCAACGAAAGGTGCAATCAGGGGAGGATCTTCAGGATTTTCCGAAATGAATGCAAATCAACTTTTGGTAAGATTCTTATCTCACTATATATTTTAACCTGATTACGTGATCTTTCATGACTTCTGCAAATTTAAATTTGATTTTATCACTATATTTGATTTTTCAAAATGAATACAAATAGACTTTCGGTATGATTCTTGTCTCACCATATTTTTTGATCTGATTAAATGATCTTTCATGACTTCGGCATATTTAGATTTGATTTCATTGCGATAAAATCTCCATTTCAGTCCCTTATTCCCTTCCTTATTGTGACACCATTGATCGTATCGATCATCTTGAAACCGCAAGATGAACTCCTATTTTATAAGATGTTTTTATTTCTTCATGTATATAAAAATTACCCTTGACATAAATTGTCCTCTTCTCTAACAAAAATATCCTCAATATTTCGGCTCATATCGATATCGGTGAATATGTAATGTAATTTCCATAACCCTAATTACAATTTAGAATTTAAAACGTTAACACTACTTGGCATAATTACCATATGGACCGTTGACATTCAAATTCTATCATTTTCCACACCGCTATTGCTTTGTATATAATATAAAGAGAAAGAGAAGGGAACATAAGCACCCCACAACAAAACACACCAAACCTCTGCCCCAAGAAAAGCCTTCAAACAAAACACCAATCCAATACCAACCATGACCGCCGCTGTTTGTGGTAGTAAAAGATCCTTTTTCGAAGATATCCCTTCTCCGCCACCCCTTCCCAAGCGCCCCCGCTGCTCCTCCCCCACTTCTCCGCCACCTCTCGACTGCCTCCGTGCTGTTTTCCCCCACTTCGATCCCCAGGTCCCCATCTTCTTGTTTGCTTGTGTTTTTAAAGTTTTAATATCCATTTATGTCTATATTCTTGTGTATTGTAAAGAAACTGAGGAAAAGAAATGGGAAAGTTGGTGTTTTTGTTATGGTTATGTTGGATTTGCATGTTTATGCTATTGTGTGTTTGATTTGACGTGTTTTGGGTTTGTTTTGTGAATGATTGGCACTTACTAGACGTTTTGTTTGATGGGTAATTTTTATTTGATTGATGAAATGATTCTTAATGTTGGTTTGTAGCTTCTAGAGAGAGCTCTGGAGGAATGCAACAATGATATAGATTCTGCTATCAAGAAGCTTAATGAGCTTTGTTTGGGACCAGCTGACGAGAAATCGGCTTCTGTTGAGGAATTGGGTGTGATTGCTGATCAGGGTATGTTGGTATATTTTATATAAAGCTATTGAGATATGTTTTCATTGAGAATTCACATTCATGTATGTACTTGTGTTTGATGACTATGCAATGATTTGTGATTAAATTTGCATTAGTTTTATTCGTTCTGGATTGTTTTACGTTGTCTTCGAATGTTATGTTCACGAATTAAGGGAATTGCTTTCTTTTTTTCACCTTAAAGTGTTGTGCCTCGCATACTTTCGTGTTGCTTTTACTTTTTGCCTGTTTGGTGAGTATTGGTTTTGTTAATTTGTGCAATGGATTGGTTTCTTCTTTTCTTCGTTGGCTTTAATATGTTTAAATTTGTTTTATTTTATGGAAATTATATATGTTGTTTATCTTTTCCCTTTACTAGAGGGTTCCATATGCTACTATGTTTGTGATCATGATTGAGGAAGTGTTCCTTTGATAATCTATCACTGTTACCCCGAATCGTGCTTTAGCTTTTTCTATTGAAATGTTCTGTTTGTTCAATGTCTACTTTAAGATGTTTCTGTTCTGTATCTGCTTTAAGCTGCACTTTTTAAAGTACTTGATGTTTCTCTGGTAGAAAATCTCTCAGCTGCATGTGAAATCGGCAGGTACAAGTACTGTTGATGGAAACACCGCTAATTCCGAGAATCAGTTGGATCAAAACAAGCTTCCAGTGGATGGTGCAGAATGGGTGCACTTGTTTGTGAGGGAAATGATGGGTGCTACTAGCATGGATGATGCTAAAGCCCGTGCCTCAAGAGTGTTACAGACTTTAGAGAAATCCATTATGGCACGTGCTGGTGAGGAGGCAGCACAAGGTTTTCAAAAGGTTGGTAATAGTTTTCTTAATGCCCCATCATTATTTGTACTATTAGATAGGGATGGCAATTCGGGTTTATGGGTCGGGTTGGACACGACACGAACACGACCCAATTATTTTTTACTTGACATTAACACGACACGATTAATAAAGGGGTTGTACCCTTTCAACACGAACACGGCACGATTATTATCAGGTTGACACGGAAATGATACGGTTAATCCGTTTATTTACGGGTTGTTTATTGACCCGTTAGTGACCCATTTAGCTGATATGTTTAATGACCCGTTTAGCCAACACGTTTAATGACCCGTTTATGATCAATTTAACCATATTTAATATATTTAAATTTTAATATATATCTAATAAAAACAAAATTAAAATAAAGATACACAAAACCTTTTAAATTCACAAATATAATCCAAAACCTAAAAAATTACAATCATTCACAAATACAATCTAAAATATAAAAATATATATACTTACCACTAAAATTACATGAATATCTCTCCAATATGAAATTATTTTTTTACTCTTGTTAAACGGGTCAACCCGTTACCCATTTAAGAAAATACGAACCCAACACGATTAGTAAACATGTTGGACGGGTTGACCTGTTTATTTACTCAACCCGTTTATGCTCAATCTTAACCCGTAATAATCGTGTCGGTTTTGTGTCACCTGTCGTATCGGGTTCCAAATTGTCAACCCTACTATTAGAGGTTGATGGTGCAATATTGGAAAGTAACACTTTAATAGAATGTGCAACGGTGGATACTTTTGTTATAATGGGTGGTCATATGAGTTGCAATGTGCTATTTGACATTGGCAAAAATTAATTTATACCCATTGTTCGTAAATACGGCCGTATCAGGTCATATATACGGCGATACGGTTGTATTAGGCCTAGGACAAACAGATATGGGTGTATCTTGCCTGTATCTGGATTTTTCCCTTTTTTGCGCACCGGTACGACTGTATACGACTGTACCGTACAAATGCGGTCATATATTGCAATATAGGGTCGTATATACAGTAAGAGGCAAAATCGTCAAGAAAAAAGGAGTATATAAGGCTATCTACCCTATTTTTTCTCCATGTTTGCCCAATCGGCCGCCTCCCACCCATACTGGATTCATTAGCGTGAAAAACCTCCATTTCCGGCGCAAAAACCTTGCATTTTCGGCGACAGTCCCTCCCTTTTGAGCTCTGTCCTTACCGGCGCCAAAAGCGCTTCCATTTCCGCCGCCAAAATCGCCCAGTTCCGACGACATCCCTCCCTCCCAACCTCTATCGTCACCGGCATTGAAACCTGTCTCCTCACCGGTGGTATAGGTTCCATATGGCACAGTGGTAGCTTTCTGACGTCTAGCTTCCATTTCCAGGGGTCTAGGTTTCCAGTACCACATATTTTCAAACCTTGGACGGAGTTACAGTGAAGGAAGAGAGAACTTTGGGTGGAGTTATAGTGAAGCAAGGGAGAAGGTGAGGAAGAGAGAGGGTGACGGCTAACCTAACATGTGAAAATATATAGATAAAAATTGTAAAAAAACCCCCAAGTTATCATAAAATACTCAATTGCACCCAAAATAAGTATAAATAAAACCCTAATTTATGATAACATATTCAATTAGACCCAAAAAATTATAAATAACCCTTGATTTATAATAAGATACCCAATTAAACCCACTGATTTGAAAAATGAACAAAAAAAATCCCTGCAATTATATATACATATATAAAAGACCATTTGCCATATATACGTCCCGTATAATGCATATCGACCGTACCGTATCGTACCACGATAGGATGCCCGTATCATACCGTACCACTTATTTATGAATCTTGTTTATACCTGGCATTTAGACATTGTGATAGGAAAACAACCTGTCACTTCTTGAAGCTTTGTCACAAATTGCCTTCTTGCTCTGGTTAAAGCTCAAAAAATATGTGACATGATTTTAAGTGCTTTACCGTGTTTACCGTTAATGATTTCTCCTTCTAAGAAGTCTGAAAGGATAATAAAAATTAGGTTTCAGCACTTAAGATGAGAATTTTATGGCTACCTTTCTTAATTGTTCACTTTCTTCCAGAAACCAATAATATTAAGGGCATTTTAGATTTTGTTGAGGTCATTGAGGATTTTTTGTTCAAATTGCCCATAACTTTAAACAATGTGTCATTTATACCGAACAAAAATAGATATGATAAACCTAATATTGCAGTATTTTAGTAATACATTAGTATATATCTCAGAGTTCTTTCTTTATTAAAATGGCAATGTGTCAGATGCAATTTTGGACTGTACATATTTTGCTTTTCGATATTGATTGTGTTTCTTCCACCAAGATTAGCTTAGGCATTACTTGTTAAACTACTTCATATGTGATGAATCATTTGTTCTTGGAATTACTCATACACATTGGCACACCTTGTAGTATGTAGGTGCAGTATATTTTAGTCACACCATTTCTATTGAGAGAAGAAGTTAGCGTAAAATTTGTACTAATCAAGTGTGGAAGCATAGTTTAAACAAAACAGTAAAAATTGCAGTGATCTAGTGTAGTTTATAAAAACTAGTTATATTTTACCTTAGAAGGGGCAGAGTAAGAAAGGTTTGGTTTCTACAATAATTACACTTGGGATTTTGGTTCTAAGCTGTTTTTTCCTGCAAAGCTATTATTTGTTATATTGCTTTAGTTTCATGCCGTAGGCCTAATAATTTTGGCTTTCCATTTATCAGGAAAATATGATGTTGAAGGAACAAATAGAGTTATTGATGCGAGAGAACTCCATCCTTAAACGGGCAGTTGCTATACAACATGAACGGCAAAAGGAGTATGACAACAAGAATCAGGAATTGCAACATTTGAAACAGTTGTTGTCTCAGCATCAGGAGCAGCTGAGAAACCTGGAGTTGACTAACTATACCCTGACAATGCATTTGAAACAGGCTCAGCAAAGCAGCCCCATGCCAGGACGTTTCCATCCTGATGTCTTCTAATAAAGAAATGGAACGGACAGACGAGAGTTTAGCATATGGTAATAGATAAACAAAGCAAACATATAGTACATCATCAGTAGATTTTATATGATGTTAGCCAGAGGTTTCTGGGATGTTTATCATGTAGAAATTGTTTGATTTTGGTTGATTCAAGTTCAAGGGAATCAACCACCTATAAAATTTAAGTTGAAAGAAAATTTATGAATTAATTTTCTAGATGGTGGGAGTTGTTGTGATGATGTAGCACTTTAATGGGTTTTGGTGCTAAATTTTACAAATATACTTTTCGTTTTGCAATATGTTTTAATATAATAGGATCTAGGAATCTATAGTATTATTCTCTCACCATCAATGCAAATTCAAAATTCATTTGTCTTGTAAAAATACAACTCCAAATCATAAAAATATTGAACAAATCAACATTGATTTTAAAATTATTAGTGTGCCATAGTATGTATTTTTCCAAAAATGATATAGTAAATTAAGAAAATAACAAAACATTCCTATACAAATAATCGAAAATGCCAAAATTTACCTTAAAACATTGTCATTGTTTCTCTGTTTTTTATTTTCAAAATTATGTTTTAGTCCCTTAATCACTTAAACAAAAAGAACCTAAAGCCTTCAATACGTAATAAAGTGAAAAATGAATGACTTTTATAAGGAAATCCAACATTAAAAAAATCAGTAGATGCTAGGCAACTATCGACCATGCTACAAACGATCTAGGCCTATACGTGGTAAATTGCTTAATCGAACCTCCACGATCTCCCTGGGGTAGGCGTCACAAGGACCTTTCTATGAAAAATCCCAGCCTGAAATAGTCTTGTTTTTGGTGTTAGCATTTTTTAGCTCAAGCACCCTTCAAGCAGTGTCCTTTTACATATTTCGACTTAAATATAAAAAACGACGTCAATTTGGATATTTTAAATTTATAGGGATTAAAGAAAAAAAAAAAAAAGAGAAAATTCCCCACATCATAGTTGGGTGATTTTCTCACATGGCAGCCAAATCTTTCTCAATCAAAGGAACCCCTCAAAACGTTCACAAAAATCACGAATTCTGAAAGAAACTCGATAACATTAAACAATGCAAAATAGATTCAAAACACGATAACATTCGACAACTAGTTTAACATATCCGGAAGAAACATACTTTTCCCCTAATTACAGAAGTCCATTCAAAATGAAAAGTAAAAATAACTACTTAAAATGAAAAACTATTACATATCCAGAACTTTGCAAAGAGCATCTATTCGCTCGAAAATGTCTGCACCCTTCAAAATATATGATTTTATACTCTCTTCCCTTTGAAGATTTTGAATGGTAATCTCAAGTTTAACTTCCTCAATGCAATGTTGCCAACATGAGAGGGGATAAGACTTGCAACAACTGGCAAAGTTTCCTTCATATATCAATTGCTTCTTATATGAGATTGAGAACTGAAATGACAATAAACATTCATTATAAACACAAAATATTATTCTCCTATTAAATAAAGAAAGAAAAAAAATTTGAAAGACAAATAATAGGGTAGATATGAATATTAAGACTATAGTCACAAAAATTCAACAAGAGTAGAATAATACATATGTGCTGCTATTTAGAATCATCATGAGAAATCACATAATAGAGAGTATGTTCACTTCTTCTTCTTCTTTTTTTTTTTTTCTTTTTTAATATAAGAAATTTGAAAGTAATAACTAGGTTCTTGTGTATGCAAAATGAAAAATATATAGTACCTCAAAATAAGCTATGTTCGTAGTGTAAGCATGTTGTACTGTTATAGTCTTTGTATGAGGCGAAATCCAAAGCAACTCATCCACAATCTTTGCAGTATTACTTGTTCCCCTAACAGTCATACACAAATGCTTGACACTAGACAGAGGTGAAGATAGTATTTCCCTCAGTTCATTGGAAACAATCTTTCCCTTCAAAACGAAGAAAAAAATTGGAAAATGAAGTGAGACCTCAAAGCTATATTACAACAAAAGAGTGAAAACATAAAATAATAGATGTTGGTAAGCAAGACATACCTCAGCCGTTGAACTATACAAAATGAGATGTTGGGAAAAGCGATGCAACTTTGCAAGAAATTCTATATAATTGGCAAACCCTTGCATTGTGTTAGGTTCCCAGCCTTGCAAGTCAAAATCAGCTTTCGACAAAGCCAAAGAATTTAAAGACAAGGATATTGCACCATTACTAAAGAATTGCAAATATTGTAGATTAGGTGTGTCGATCTTTAGTTCAACCAACTTCAAACATCTATTAACGCACAATACCTTAAGACAAGGACTTGAGATCTTAACACTCTTTAGCTCGTAACAATTAGAAATCCTCAAATAATTGAGGAGTGGAAGTTCAGAAATTAATTTGCGGAGCCACTCATCCGTTATGAAGAGTTTACTCAAACTTAAGTCTTTTATTTTGCAACAATAGGCTACATTAACGTCACATAATTCACGTGACCAATCTATAGATAACAAATGAATATTCAATGCTTCGATGTTTAACCGCTGAAGGCCACGATTACCTAAAACAACAATTCTATCGAGTCTGCTTAGACCTGATAACTTTAGACTTTGAAGTCCATAACACCAACATAAACTTAAGACTTCAATCGACGGACAAGAATAAACTAGATTATCAAACAGGTGATCATCAATTGAAACTTGCGACAAACGCAATTCTCTTAAAGAAGACAACCGAATACCGGTTCTTGGTAACTCCAGCTTGCAGCCACTTAACTCTAATACCTGTATTGATTGTGTACATAGGACAGTCTGAGGCAAAGAGAACCATGCATACAAGAACCATATACTGTGAAAACTATAATTGTTGAACATAAAATCAAGTTTCAGCTCCTTGACATCACTTCCAACCGCATAGCAAATGCACTGGTCTACAAAAGATGCAAAATCAGGATCATCAAATAGACCTGAAACTAATGTTAACTTCTTTAAACTTATCCCTCTGGAGTGGCGGTTTCGCAAGGTTTGTTCCAAACAATTAAACAGCCTCTTCATTTTCCTTTGAAACTCCTCAGTTTTTTCTTCAGCATTTGGTTCTGAATTTGCGTACAAATCAAAACTCAAATTGGATTCGTCGAATTTCAAAACTGGGTATGTCAACCATACTTTTTTCCATGTTTGGGACAGTACAGAGGTTTGAGCAACTTGCCTTAATGGCAGAAATGACAAAATGTAGTGCAATATTGATTCAGGCAACTCAGATATCCTATCCGCCCCATCCATTTTAGATGATATTGACACTATCAAGGCCTCCCCTGAACAATTATTCATTTCAAAGTACTGTAGTTAAGTATTCAAGTTATTGAAAGAAAATCCCCAGTGAAAGGAAAAACATAATAAGTTATTGAAAATTAAATTTAAAAAAAAAAAAAAACAAAAAGAGTAAAAAGGAGAGGAAGTACCTTTTAACCAAAACAATCCTTGAACTCTATAACCAGGAAGGCATAGTTGTTCAGATTTATAGGCTCATCTGCATTTCAAAGGCAAAGTTAGTTGGACTTTGGACTGAGTAGGACAGAAGTGTGGAGAAGTTTCTAGTGTCTTTGTTGATTGCACTAGAACTATTTGATGTAAATGGTAAACGGAAACAACTATACTGTCCTAAAGTTTATGAAATTATACTCCAAACACTGTCGAGTCAAGATTCTTTTGAGAAGAAATCAAGTAAAACATGTTTTAAAAAAATATATATATATATATATGAATACATAGAGTGACTCTTCCGCTTTATGTAGTGATGCTTATGTTTCGCATGATACTTAATAATTCACTTAATAATTCTTTTTCTTTTTCTAGACTCCATTAAGATGAACACTACAATTTTCTAGACTCCATTAACTAGATTATTACTAATAACAAGATAGATATTTTTGACTAATTAAATAGTGACAACCATTCCCTAAGTAAATAAATGACTCCTTTAATTTTCTAACAACTATTCCTCTTTATATAGTAATAATCTTAAACAAACTTATTAATGATGCTTGTGTTTCTCACAACACTTAATAATTCTTTTCCTTTTTCTAGACTCCATTAACTAAATTATTACTACTAACAAGATACCTATTTTTGACTAATTAAATAGTGACAACCATTCCCTAAGTAAATAAATGACTCTTTTAATTTTCCAACAACTATTACTCATTCTTAAACAAACTTATTAACAATGCTTATGTTTTCCATAACACTTAATAACTCTTTTCCTTTTTCTAGACTCCATTAAAATGAACACTACAATTTTCTAGACTCCATTAACTAGATTCTTACTAACAACAAGATAGCCATTTTTGACTAATTAAATAGAGACAACTATTTCCTAAGTAAATAAATGACTCATTTAATTTTCAAACAACCATTCCACTTTATATAATGATATTCTTAAAGAAAATTATTAATTACGCTTATGTTTCCCATGACACTATCAACTATTTTCCTTTTTCTAGACTCCATTAAGATGAACACTGCAATTTTCTAAACTCCATTAACTAGATTATTCCTAATAATAAGATAGCTATTTTTGACTAATTAAATAGTGATAACTATTCCTAAGTAAATAAATGGCTCCTTTAATTTTTCAACAAAATATCTTAAAGCAGTAATTACATCACCATTATTTATGCCACCTATAATTAGTCAACAGCCGTCCTAGTGTTTGTGTTTTTTCTATTAAGATAGATTGTCAAAATTATAATTAAAATTTCAAAAACCTATATATATATTTTTAACTGTTTGATCTATTTCATTTTCCTATACTAATTCAAACAAACAAAAATGCAGAATCCAAAACTAACACACACCCATTTAAAATATGCAAAATTTAGAAAAACCCAAATACCAGTTAACAAATAACATCAATCCAAACCGCAGAACATCAATCAAACGCGAACTTAAGATCCAAACACAACACCAACCAATTATCCAACAGAAAATCTATAAAAAAAAAAAAAAAAAAGGAAATAAACCCAGCAAGCAAATTGTTTACAAAGTCACTAATCTTAACAACCACAGCAAAGTGTTTACAAAACAACTCACGCTACAAGAAACCCACAACCGCAAACCCATTTCCAAAGTATAATACATGAAAAGCAAGTGAAAAAAGAGAGAAGAGATACCTGCAAGGCTGGAGAGGATAAGAGGCCGGAGCTGGAGAGAAACGTGGCGGAGAAGAAGAGCGAAGCGGCTGAAACGAGAAAGGACAAATGGGAACAGGCTGCTAGGGTTTTTTGGTTTCATATATACGGCCGGGTCGGATCGTGTTCATCAGGTTACCGGGCATCATGACACACCAGGATCCGTGACGGGTTGTGAAAATTAACCAGATCCCACACTTTTTTTTACTTAAACCCGACCCAATCCGGAAAAATGACCGGGTTGGGTTTAAAATGCCCACCCCTTAGTAGTACTTGATATCTGACAAACTCATTTTCTTTCTGGAATTAGACTTCGTTCGGTACGGCTTCTTCAACTAAATTTTTTAGAAATAGATATTTTAATAATAGATCTTTTAGAAATAGATTTTTTTTAAAAAAGTTATTAGTTGTTTGGTTGTCAATTAAAAAAATTCTTTTAAATTGTAGAGCGTTTGGTTAAATTATTTTTAAAGTATTTTTAGATTATTAATTTATCAAAAAGATATAAGAGAGATGGGTAATATATTCATTCTAGAAATGTAATTACTTCAACTTTAACCATTAAAAATTAATCAATTAAATAATTAATAATTATTTGATGTAAATATATTATCAAAATATAGATTTTCAATAAAATAAATGTAAAATTATTTTGTTTCTCTATTTTTTATTTTAAAAAAAATATTTATTTAAATTTATTAATAAAGTTTATATCTTTAATTTTATTTGATCTAAGTAGATTTTTATTAATATTTCATCAATTATAATTATATACTGTAATTACACTACAATTACAATATATATATATTACAGTATATATATATACATTACAATTACAGTGTATATAACAATATATATATTACAGTGCAGTATATATATGTATACATATACAATTGCAGTGTATATATACACTGCAATATATACATATATATATACTGCACTGCAGTAAGTGCAGTATATAGTGCAATATATATATACGGCAGTGCAGTGTATATATATATATATATATATATACACTGTAATTGCAGTTTATATACTGCGGTATATATATATACCCACACTACAATTACAGTATATATATATTCCCACACTATAATTACAGTGTATATATAATAGTATAATATTCATGACAATAAGATAAAAAAATTGCAATATCAACTAAAATCAATTGAAAAAAAAAATACAAAATATAGAAAACTTACTGGTTAGAGAAAAGTTTTAAAAAGTTTTGATGAAATAAAAAGTGAATGAAAGTGGAGGCTATGTATTTATATTTATAATGAAAGTGTAATAGGGTTATAAGGGTTTAAAGAAATTAACAAAATAAAATAGAGACATATTAAACATTTTAATATTTAAAAAAAAGCTCAAAAATATCTATTTGGAGAAACTCAAAATTTGAGCTTATCTAAGTAGATATTTTTCAGTTTTTTTAATTCCCTAAAAGATCTACTAGAATGTCAATTAAACGATACAAAAAAAACTAAATAGAATTTTTAGTATTAAAAAAGTACTTTTGATCGATAGATAAACTGTACCAAACGTACGTTTATTCATTTGCGGCACCCCTCGAAAGATGGACGTGCGGTATTTTAGTCACGCCATTATTTATTTATTTATTTTTTTAAGATGGGAGAAGGGAATAAAATGATAAGAAAATCTATAAAAAAAAATGGCAATAAACCTATATGTTCGGATTGAATCAACTGTTTACAAAACCCACAGCAAGTAAATTGTTTACAAAGTCACTAATCTTAACAACCACAGCAAAGTGTTTACAAAACAACTCACGCTACAAGAAACCCACAACCGCAAACCCATTTCCAAAGTATAATATATGAAAAGCAAGTGAAAAAAGAGAGAAGAGACACCTGCAAGGCTGGAGAGGACAAGAGGCCGGAGCTGGAGAGAAAAGTGGCGGAGAAGAAGAGCGAAGCGGCTGAAACGAGAAAGGAGAATTGAGAATAGGCTGCTAGGGCTCTTCGGTTTTATATATAGGGCCGGGTCGGATCGCGTTTCTCGGGTTATCCGTGAAGGGTTGTGAAAATTAACCGGATCCCACACTTTTTTTTACTTAAACCCGACCCAATCCGGATAAATGACCGGGTTGGGTTTAAAATGCCCACCCCTTAGCAGTACCTGATATCTGACAAACTCAATTTTTTGCCCCGAATTATTCACATGCGCATTGGCACCCCTTGAAATATGGAGGTGGGGTATTTTAGTCACGCCATTATTTATTTATTTATTCTTTTGAGGTGGGAGAGGGAAATGAAATGATAAGAAGAGGGTGTCGAATCTTACCAATCCTAGGAACAGTTGACGCTTTAACTAACAATGCCACCAGTCACGTCATTTTTATTAAGATAAAAAACTCAAGTAAAGAAAATACCAATCAAGTAGTGTACCGGTAGAATGAGTCAAAGTAATATTGTAGCCATCTAGAGTTTTGCTTTTTTACAAAAAAAACTAGTTATCTTTTAACTTAGAGGGACAAAGTGAAAGATAACTAATTTTTGAAAGCAACTAAAGAAAATTTATTTCTTGTGTTTAGAGATTGAAATGAAAACACAGGTTTCACTCTCTCATCACTTTTCTTTCTCTCTCTTTTAGTGTCATTCTCTCATCAATCATCACCAATGCAAATTCAGAATTCATTTATCTTATAAGGAACAAACTAAAAAAAAAATTAAACAACTTCAACGTTGATTTTGAAAAGCCTTGATCTTAATAATTAGAGCGTATCATTTTCTAAATGATTTTTGAAAACAACTAAAGGATATTCTTTCTTGTGTTTTGACATCGAAACAAAAACACAGGTATCATTTTCTCATCACTTTTCTTTCTCTCACATCAGACGCCCTTTTAGTATCATTCTCTGATCAATCATCACCAATGCAAATTCAGAATTCATTTATCTTGTAAGGATAAAACTAAAAAAATTAAACAAATCAACATTGATTTTGAAAAGCTTTGATCTCAATAATTAGGGTGTATCATGTCCAAATGGTGTTTGTGATTTTTTTTGTTTTCAATTTCTTAAATGTGTGATATCAGTTTTTTGAAAGAGAAAATGCTTATCTCGGAGAGAGTCAAGCTGACAAGTAACCCTTTTTTTAAACTCTCGCAGAACTGACTTTTTGTGAACGAAATGCCCCCTTTGATCCTTTCAATTTAGCATTTCTCAATTTTCTCTCAATACCTTTAAAGCTCTTCGTATTTAAAAAAAAAAAAAAAAACCCAATAAAGCTCGCCATGAACTTATCTTCTCACTCTCTGCAACTCTTCCCTCTCTTCCTCTTCTTTTCCTTCTTCATTCACTCGAAGTACCCACATATCATGTGTCTCGATCCAGCCCAGAAGGAAAACGGGTGGCAGCAAGAGCGAGGACCTGTAGTCCCGAGAGTTGGTGCGGGTCCCGATGAGGTGTTTCAGTAAGAAAGAGCTGCTGGTGAAGTCCCTTTACAAATATGTCAAGGTGGTGAGTACCCTTCACCATTTTCTTCTCTTTTAAAAAATTTCAGTTTTTCTGTGTATGTGCATTGGTTTGCTTTTTCTGGTGTTTTTAATGTTTTTAATGAACTTGTTATATAGTTTGATATGATGAATGTTGATGATGTATAATGTTAGTGAATTGAGTTCAAAATTTGATTTTTTTTTTAGTGTAAATGTCTTGAGGTATTGATTCTTTCATGTGAGTTCGTTGAAAAATTTAATCTTTTAGCGTGTATCTATTGGTTTGCTTTTGCTGGTGTGTGTGTTTGTCTCTGTGGGTGTGTGTGTGTTTTGTTTTGATGAACTCGTGAAGTTTGATAAGTTGAATGTTGATGTGTAATGTTAGTGAGTTGACTGCAAATTTTTATTTGTTTTGTGTGAATGTCATGAGTTGTTGGTTCTTTTATGTGTTCTTCAAAAAATTTCAGCTTTTAGTGTGTATGTATCGGTTTGTGTTTGGTTGTGGTTTTTGTAATGATGAACTCATTATTGTTTCATATTATGAATGTTGATGTATGATGTTAGTGACATGAGGGGACATTTGATATTGGGTTGTATGAATTTGTTGGGGAAATGAGTTACTTTCATGTGAAAAATTTTAGCTTTTAGTGTATACTTATTGGTTTGCTTGTGCTCATGTTTTTGTTTGTGATTGCATGTTTTTTTGTTCTTTTTAATTTCGATGAACTTGCAATAGTTCAATGTATTAATGTTGATGTATAATGTTTGTGAAACGATTGGAAAGTTCTATTTCATTTTGTGTGAATTTTGTTGGGGGAACTGAGTTACTTCATGGGAGAAATTTGATTAGATTTTGAAGTACTTTAGCGAAACTAGTTAGAGCAAGGTATGCTTTTGGGATCTGATGCACGTGCATTCTCTAGTATGTGTGATTGGTTACTTGTGTCTTATGTTGTGGTTAGAAGGAAGATGCATGGTGTATCTGATGCATCCAAGACATTCTCAAGTTACTATTAGTGATCTACTATGGTGCATACTTCAACTGCATACATTTAGGTTTTCAAATGAATGCAGAAACAACGCTGGTGTATTGTTGATAACGAGGTTTATTCGAAGTTGATAACAGTTATGGGAAAGAGAGTGCAAACTAGGATGATTATGTAGCTGTTCTCTGAGATGCGAAATACTGGGCGTAAGCCTGACACTTACGTATATAATGCTCTCATCACAGCCCACCTGCACTCCCGAGACAAAGGCAAGGCATTGGCAAAAGCTCTTGGTTACTTTGAGAAAATGAAGGGCATGGAACCGTGTAAACCCAATATTGTAACATGCAACCTTCTTTTGAGAACTTGTGCTCAAGCTCGAAATGTTGATCAAGTTAATGCTTTGTTCAAAGAACTCAGTGAGAGCATTCTTGCCCCTGATATCTATACATTTAATGGTGTGATGGATGCATATGGGAAAAATGGGACGATCAGAGAAATGAAATCTGTACTTTCTAGGATGAAAAACAATCAGTGTAAGCCCGATAACATTACATTTAATCTACTAATTGATTCATATGGCAAGAAGCAAGCTTTTGATAAGATGGAGCAATTGTTTAAGAGCTTCTTGCACTCCAAGGAGAAACCGACACTGCCTACATTAAACTCAATGATCATAAACTATGGTAAAGTAAGGCTTGAAGAGAGAGCTGAAAATGTCTTTGAAAAGATGATTGATATGACATACACACCATCCTTCATTACATATGAAAGTCTCATCACAATGTATGGTTATTGTGCCTGCATTTCCAAGGCCAGAGAAATATTTGATGATTCAGTTATGTCTAGAAAGGAGATGAAAGGTTCAACCCTGAATGTCATGCTTGATGTTTACTGCCTAAATGGTTTGCCCATGGAAGCTTATTTGCTTTTTGAGCGGGCACGTGATATGAGGATGGCTTCAAATTCATCAACTTATAAAGTTCTTTACAAGGCCTACACTAAAGCTAATATGAAAGAGCTTGTACAGAAATTGACGAAGTTTATAGGAAGAGACAGTATAGTCCCTGATAAAAGATTCTTCCTCGATGCTCTGGGAGCATTTAACTCAAATCGGAATCTGCTAGTTCTGAAACAAATCCGAGAATGGCACAGCATAGTGCAATGAGTTAGTTTGGAATGAGAGATTCATTTGTTTGTGTATTCTTGTGATTAATTTCCAGTTTAGAGGAGATTCAAAGCAAAGTTTATATTACATACCAATGGTTCGTAAGGTATCTTCTAATTTTTGTGTCTCTTCTAATTATACATATATATATATATATATATATATATATAACTCTAGAATCCTACACAAATTGACTTTTCAAAATGAAATTTTGTATATTTTTAAGGTTGAATTACCTCCACCCTACTTAAAACTTTAATATTTACAGACGTATTTATTTGCAATATCCTACCCTAGACTAATGGTCAACAGATTTTGACCGTTAATAAATATGTTTGAACATGTAAAAAATATTGAAAGACAAAATTGACTTAGAATAAATTCACTTTTTGTTTTTCTTTAAAAATAAATTTTAAAAACTTTAAATAAATTAAAAATAAATTTAATGAAATCTCCATCGTCCATGGAAATTAATATGAGGAAAAAAAATTTAAAAACCAAAACTAACAAAAAATAAAAAAAAAAAAAAAAAATCTTCATCTTTATATTATCTTCAAACAAAACAAAATTGAAAAAGAAAAATAAAACAAAAAATCCAGGTTGAACATATTTTTATTAAAAAAAATCAAAATTAAAGAAAAAAAAAAAAAAAAAAAAAAAAAAAAAAACAATTTTTTTTTTTTTAAAAGAAGAAGAGAGACTTGGATTGAATTCAATTTTTCAAACTTTAATTCAAACCAGATCTCTTTTTTTTTTTTTTTAATTGTTTTGTTTTGATTGAACTTTAATTTTTTCTTTAATTTTGATATATATTTTTTATTTTGTTCAACTTAGATTTTTTTTTTTCCAATTTTGTTTTGTTTTGTTTGAAGATGAAGATGAGATCTTCATCTTTTATTTTTAGTTTTTTTTTTTTAAATTTTTTTGGTTTTGATTTTTATTTTTTTCTCAAATTAATCTCTACCATCCATCTGGTGAAGATCTCATTAAATTTGTTTTTAATTCATTTAAAACTTTTAAAATTTATTTTAAATGAAAAATAAAAAATAAATTATTCAGGGATAATTTTGTCTTTCAATATTTTTTATATGATCAAATATATCTATTAATGGTTGAAATCAATTAATCGTTAGTAAAAGAGACCGTCACAAATAAATCAAAAAGTTGAATACGTCTGTGAATATTAAAATTCTAGATAAGTTTGAGGTAATTCTCTTGTATTTTTAATGTTAACCTTTGCAATTCAATCATGCCCCAAAATCTAGGTATGCGCCAGAAATATCAAATCAAACATCAAATGGAGTAAATCTAGCAATTTCCTTTTCTTTAAGTTATCTCACCTTTCCTAGCCGATGATTATCTTATTCTGTTGTCATTTTTTCTCTTCTCATCTTCATCTATCGGAATTACAACAGTTGAAAAAGAAGTGGAAGACTTGCCAGAAATGGAAGAACTTTATTTGAGACAATGATCACGAGTTGAATAGTTGAAAGTCGAGGATCGAAATTCAAAATTTTTCCAAGCAAAAGCATTAGCAAGAAAAAGGAAGAATTCAATTACACACTGTGACAGACCCAACCATTTATATAAGAGCGGGTACTATAATAAAACATAATACAAAAATAATAAGATTCAACTATAACATAAATATTTTTAATTAACATACAAACAATATGTGTATATATATATAAGTTGATAACCACCAAAACTTACTAAAATTAAACATTATATATGTGATTTGAAAATCAACTTTCATAACATTATGAGACTCTCACATTAATGGGAGAAAACTTCTTACACATGTTTATAGTCGTGTATGTATATAATAAGATTCAAACACCTATTATTGATGTAAAAGCGAAGTATACTAAAAACTAAGGCGAGCGAAGGGCATGTGACCAGGGTCCAATTTGACTTGTATTCCCCCACATTGAACTTAGTGCAACTCTGGGATAAGTATGCCCTGTAATGAGAGTGTTGGCGAGGCGTGGCGTAGTAAAGTCCGTCCTTTCCCGAGATCGCCTTAAAGCTGAAAACGCTGCAGAGGATGCGGGGTGTAGGGAACCCTAGTTTGTGCTTAACGAACGCCGCAGCTAGGGTGGTTATGTAGGCATACGAATTCGGGGTTAATTGGAACGGGGCGAGCTTCAGGTCGTTCAGGAGATTCTTGAGATAGCCAGGAACGGGGAACCTGAAGCCGAGCTCCATATGCTCGCGACTGATTGCCACAAAGCCCTCGGGAGGATGAGCGGCTCGATCACTGTCTGCGGGGACGTTAGCTCGACACCCCAAAGGGAAGTTGAATTCCTGGGCCCAAGCCTCCAGCTTTGAAAGTGTAATGAGCGAGGGCGTATGTTTAAAAGGATGGGGGTCTGCCCTCTCGGCGACCTCGTCCCCCCCTGCGACCTCCTCGGTGGACGCACTAGCTCGCGAGGTCGTAGCCTCGGCTTCACTAGTTTGGCCCTCTGCCTGCCTCTTAGAAGCAGAAGCCCTGCCTCGACCAGTGCGTGAGTGACCTGACATCTACAGCACAGAAGGAATGACATCAGAACGCTTACAGCATACTGAGCCTAGCAAGATACAGAAAAAGAGTTCCTAGAGCTATTGTCCTATACATCAGGTCGCACACTTGGCCTTCAAAGGCAAGAGAAGGTCCAGGGACAGGGGCCCGTCAAGTACTATATCACCCTAAATATTTGTGTTGCTAACCCTATGTTTACAGGTATCCTACCAGGCAGTAAGGGGACATTTTCATCAAAAGTCCTAAACGGCAACAATATGGGACACAGTTAACAGCCAGGTCACCTTTAACGTACGCGGGTACTCAAACAACGATCACAACAAATCTCTAAAGATCAAACAAGCACACAGAGACCCACAGATGCGACACAGAAGCAGAAACTAGTAACACAAACCAGGGGCAAATCCTACAATAATATAATAAACAAAGCAAGAGAAGAATTACCTTACTCGAACTGTGTGTGGCTGGGTGAGAACGGAAGCTAATTCCTGTAGTGGCGGAGTCTGAAGAAGTTGTCCGACGACGAATAACAAACCAAAAAAAGCAGAAAAGAAGAAATGATGGAAAAAAGAGTGCTGGAGTCGTATCAGGAAAGAAAAAAGGGAAATATGAGGAGGCCTGTGGATTATATAGGCCAGGACGTCCATCCCCAGCCGTCCGATCCAGCATAAAGGCATAACCGTCAAAGATCCAACCACTATGCACCAATCTCGGTCATGTGCCATCACGTCTGTCAGTTACAAGACGTGCACATTTAATGCATACGGTCCCGAGACACGTTTTTCGACTTCAATGCCTGTATGGACGCCACGTGTCAACGGTTACAGTACGGAGATTGAAACGACATCAGAAGGTTCGAAAATGGGCGCCAATCATATGTTTGAATCAGCTCCCAGTCCGCAGAACGCACAGAGAGTTGGGGGGCTTGATGTTATACCCATTTTCTCGTTCAACCTAAATGGGCCAGTACAAGCCTTATTAACTTGAACAGAAACAAGGGCCCAGGAGGCCCAATGATGGAACCAGCGGTTGTAAGCCCAGCTCGTGAGGCCGTCCAGGTTGCAAGCCAGCAACAGTTCCCAGAATGCCTCCTGCCCATACCTTCAGCTCGTGGAGCTCGCGAGGTCGTGCAGGTCGCGAGCTCGCATAGACATCCAGGCCGGCTTACCTCTCCTCCTGGTCATGTCGGCTCTCCTTCAGTGTGCATCACCTGGCTGACCGAAGGGCTTACTCAGGAGATATCGTGTATAGCAAGTTGTCAGAATTACCAACTCTCATGATTTCCCGCCGGAAACAGCCTACATAATTACCCAGAAGCATTTAATGAAGTGAAAACCTCTTCAGGTATATTAAATGCAGACTTGTGCATGAAGAGAATCATCATTACCTTTACAATTAATGCAGTATGACAATGTCAGGGTTAGTTGAAATTAGTCGTTGCCAGTAACGTGTACAATTTTCTTTTGTATTTTTTATTGTCATCTCCCCTCCTCTATAAAGATGGGAGACATTTTTACTGTACAGACAAGTTGAACATACTAGAGAACTGTCACTCTGCCGGAATTACTCCAGAGTGGCCGTGGATGTAGGTGCAGTCACCGAACCACGTAAAAATCCTTGTGTTTCTTTGTTTCTCTCTCTCTCATTCTCTTTAATTCCTCATTGAACACCTCATTAAATCCACCCAACTGTCAGGATCGACATTCCTTCATCTGAATTAATTACCACAAACCTTGAACTTCATTAATTACCCATTTACTATCCTTTTATCATTACGATCAGAACCTTTAATTACCAAGTTCGCCGTCTGGGCCCCAGAATCTCTGGTTGACCGTTTCCGGACGTCAACAAAAATCAACTTTCATAACATTATGAGACTCTCACATTAATGGGAGAAAACTTCTTACACATGTTTATAGTCGTGTATGTATATAATAAGATTCAAACACCTATTATTGATGTAAAAGCGAAGTATACTAAAAACTAAACTATGAAATGAGTGTATGTAAATCTCTAGTGAAATTGAATAAATTATATCATCATTAAGCTCCATGGTATTACCATTTACTACAAACAATAATTATAATGTCAAAAACCTAATATGGTAGATTTGTAGTATACAATAAATGATTTATAAATAAATAAAAAAAAAAATTATTGAATGAGAAAATTTATATCAAATTGAAACAACACACCTAATCAATAAACTTGGATAATATTATAGATAAATTGTAATTAAAATCTTTTTAAAAAATAAAACAATAAAAACAACAATATAATACAAAAAAGAAATAAGTGACAAAAATAATTGAAACATCCTAATCTATTGACAATTTTGATGCTACAAATTTCGGAGGAGCAAAATTTACAAACTAGAAGGCAGTCAACTTAAAGAATTTTGGAATTTACAAAAACAAAAAGATATATATATATATATATATATGTTTAGGAAATGTAATAATGCAACCGAAAAGAAAAAAAAATATAAATACGTTACTTTATGGACAAAAGTGGAGAACAAAAGTTTTAATATACATATATATATATATATATATAACATTTCGAAAATAAATATAATATATATTTTTTTTAAATATTTGAGGTGGGGCCCATAACCCATTTGGGGCTCATGTAGGTCTGTCGCTGATTAAACGTCTAGTCAATAAGGATGGTAGAAAGCATGAGGATGTTGAGGAGGAGATCACAAACATAATTTGTGATCACTTCAATGATCTTTTCTCTACCACTTCACCCTCACATTCGAATTTAGAAGAAGTAATGTCAACCATCAAACATGAATTGAGTAGTCGGGCGTTCACCATAATTAAAAGAGCATTCACAGGCTCACAGCTGAGGAGATTAAGAGAGTAGTGTTTGAGTTGGGGGCTTTTTATAAAAAATTTTGGAATGTGGCGGGCATGGACGTTACTCAGATATGTCTTGACATTCTCAATAAGGCAGCCTTCATTAGAGAATACAATCGAACAAATGTTGTTTGGATTCCAAAGACAAACTCCCAAACCTCAGCGCAAGACCTTAAACGCATTAGCCAAAGAAATGTGAGTTTGTATATGTTTTAGAAAAAATAGTCTGTGTGATTGTAATAATTTTTCATACAGTAAATTTTTATCTGAAAGCTGCGGTTTTCTCCTATTTTGGAGTTTTTCATGTAAATTTTTGTGTTGTAATGATTGTTATTGTTTTCTATTTTATTTCTTTATTATTTCTAATATTCTTATAGGAGACAATTCTTTAGGGACATTTTGGGAGGTGAAATTTTCCCTACAGCTTGATTTAAACAGAGAACATCTCAGTTATATATGAGTTTATTATGGGGAAAGGTGCTTCTTGCAAAAAAGGAATCAAATGGAGAGTGGGGAATGGTAGCTCTACAAAAGTTTTCGAGGATCCATGGCTTCCTCGCTCACTTTCTTTTAAATCAATATCTTAAGATTCTCACGAGGACTAGAGAGTCAACTCCCTAATCAATCTAGATGGTTGGTTGTGGGACGAGGAGAATATTAGAAGCATGTTCTTGGAGGAGGATAAGAGATTAATTATTTCAATCCCATTAAGCATCTCCCATCAAGTTGAATCAATCACTTGACATTTTGGGAAAAAAAAAAGGCAATTATGTAGCCAAGAGTGGCTATTGCCTCACACTAGAAAATAGCTCCCAAGAAGCCTGTTCTAACTCTGACACTTTGAGAAGATGGTGGATTTTATTGTGGAACTTACAGATTCCACCACAGGTTAAAGTTTTCATTCGGAGAACTTAAAACGATGCTCTCCTTACCATCTCTAATTTCTTTAGAAGAAAGGTGCCTATTAACCCTTGCTGCCCGATGTGTAGCGAGGAAAGGGAATCGATAGAACATGTCTTGCTTTCTTACAAATAAGCTAGAGCAATATGGGAAGTCTCAGAATTTTGGCAATTGCTAAAGAACCTGGAAAACATGCCCATTTCAATGGTGTTCGGCTAGTTGTTCATGAATGCTTCTAGAGATATTTTAGAGATAATATGCATATTGCTCTGGGTAATTTCGATCAACAAAAACAACAACACTCACCAGGGTAGAATCCATTTTGAGGATGAATTAGTTGAGTGGATCAAAGACCTTTCTTTGGAATTCAATAACTCTCAGACTTTATGTTCTATTTCTGATCCCTGTTAACTTGAACCACTTGTCCCATCTCAATGTACTTCTTAGGCAGGAAGATTTTCTTTATTTACAAATGCAACAGTGAAGGGTGGAATTATTTTATAGGTGTTGGTTCCGTTGTTTGTAATGAGAAAAATTAGTTGTGGCTGCTCCTTCTAAACCTATGAGAGAAGCTTTCTCACCTGAAGTCGGTGAACTCATAGCCCTAAGATAAGACCTGTAGATGGCAAAATTCTTTGTGTTGGTTGTCCATGCTATGCAAATGGACGCCAATAATATGGTAGCAACTATGAACTCAAATGCTCTTTTGGAGAAACAAAGCTAGGTAACCTATCGAAAATATCAAGGTCTTATTAGTTGAGGTTGGCCTCAAAAATGTCAAACCATTCCAAGCTCAAGGAATGGTTTGACCCATAATCTTTCTTCTTTGGGCTACTTTGCTATAGTGGATCAGTCTTGGAAGGGAAATTTTCTTAGTTGTTTAGTTAGTTAATTTGTCTTCTTTTTTTTTTTTTTTCTCTCTCGTGTAATGGTTTAGTTTTATTTTTTATTTTTTATAAAAAAAGTACAACATTTCACGAAGAATGTTGCACACTAATGTTGTTATAGGTGAAATGTTACATAGACTAAAAATATATAAAAAATTATTGAAGTTTTATTTCGGGCCACAAGCAAATAACTTCTTTTTATACTAAAAACAAAATTTTCAATTTTATTTGGGGATAAAAATGAATTTATCCCATAAAGTTATCTTTTATTCATGAAGTATCGAATCTATTCATATTATTTTTATATAAAATACATGTGCTAACTTTTTTTTCCTAATCACCATCTAACTTTATTAATTTAACTTTTAGGTTTGGTTGAGGATTGAGGTTCACAACACAATGAAGATTTAAGGCAGAAGATTTATGGAAGCCGTGGAAGATTTCATTTTCATGGTAAAATTCAATAAACCATATGTTTGTTTTAGACTGTCTGAAGTGCTTTTGCTATAGTGGCAATAGCACTATTAAGGACAACTCTTGGTCTCTGGTTGTAGACACCACAACACCACATTTGTGGCTGCACCGCTCCCTACCTGTATGTGGGCTTCTCTCTCACCCTTGCATAGGTTCCTCCATTTATATGTGAATCATCTCCTTCTTATATGAGAGCTGCCTTTTAAGTTGTCTCACCAGTATTTGATTCCGTCTAATTTTGATTGTTTCTCGATCAATCCTAGTAACGTAATATAATTAAAAAAAAATGTTTATTTTGGACTTTTGCACCTTTTTATTATAAAAATAAAAAATAAAAACTAGACTTTTGCTTTTCTTAATTTTTTTTTGATGGTGCAATCTTGGAAACACTTTAATAGAGAATGTGAAATGATAGATACTTTTGTTATAATGGGTGGTCATATGAGTTGCAATGTGCTATTGGACATTAGCAAAATTTAATTTATACATGACATCTAGACATTATGATAGGAAAACTTCTTGAAGCTTTGTCCCAGATTGCCTTCTTGTCTGGTTCAAGCTCAAAAAAAAAAAAAAAAAAAAAAAAAAAAAAAAAGAAAAAAAAAAAAAATGAAAAATGAAAATATGACATGACTTTAAGTGCCTTACCATCTTTACAATTAATGATTTCTCTTTCTAAGAAGTCCAAAAGAATAATAAAAATTAAGTTTTAGTAGTTAAGATGAGAATTTTAATTGTCTTTCTCAATTCTTCACCTTCTTCTAGAAACTAATATACAAAGGACATTTTAGATTCTGTTGAGATTATAAAGGATTTTATTGGTCAGATTATCTCGTAACTTTAAACAAGGTGTCAATTTTGCCAAATAAAAATGGGTATGATAAACCTAATATTACATTGTTTTAGTAATATATTAGCACATATCTCAGAGTTCTTTTAAAGTGGCAATGTGCCAGACATAATTTTTGATTGCACATATTTTACTTTTCGATATTGATTGTGTTTCTTTCACCAAGATTAGCTAAGGCATTGCTTGATAAACTATTTGATTTGTGACAAACTCATTTGTTTTTGGAATTACTCTTATACACATTGGCACACCTTGAAGCATGTAGGTGGACTATATTTACGTGACACCATTTCTGTTATGTTATGACGATTTGATACTATTATAATCCAACATAAACTTAAAATTGAGAATAATATTGAAAGAAAATAAAAATAATAAAATAAAATGAAAATAGTTGATACAAAATTTATATGGTAAAACCCTTAATGTGAGGGTAACATCCACGAATCAAAACTAAAAGAATTTTGTTAGATGTACAACAACAATACGACCTCTCTCTAGAATTTAGGAGAGAACTTTGGAAAACTTCTTAAATGAGCTTGAGAGTTTAGAAATAGGATATTGAGAGATGGATTACAATTGTCTTTTTATAAGCAAAAATGTGGAGGTGCAACTTACTTCCTTTAATTTTTTAAATACAAAGTTGGTGATAGCCATCACATTATTTGATATACCAAGTCAATAATTTAGATTCCACATTATTTGCTCCACTAAGATAACTAATGACACACACCTCCACATGTACCTCCATTTATGGTTTCACCTTTAACATTCTCCCACTTGAAGCTATTTTAGATGATCTGGTTTATCTTTCTAATATTTGATCAAGCTTCTGCTATTTATGTTTCTACAAAGGCATATGAGGATCTACATCAAATGAATTTATTAGTATTGATAGACTTGGTCATTGCATTCGTTAGGTCCTCCTTGGTATGTATCTTTTGCATGTCAATACTATCATTTTTCACTACTTCACAAACCGAAATGATATTGAACTCCTATATGTTTTGTTCTGAAATGAAAGGCTAGATTTCTTGCAATATGCAAGGCATTTGGATTGTCACAAAACAAAAAGATTTTCATTTGTTTGTGCCAAAGCTCCTACAATAACCTTTTAATCAAAATTTTTTCCTTACAAGCTTGTGTAGCTGCCATATATTTTACTTCTATTGTAGATAAAACTACAACTGTTTATAACTTAGATACCCAACTCACAGCTCATTTTGCAATCATAAACATATAGCATGTAGTGGATTTTCTTTTATCGAGATCCCCTGCAAAATTTGAATTCACATGGCCTCTGACTATAAGCTCTGATCCTTTATAATATAATGCAGTATATGAGGATCCTCTGATATATCTTTGAATCCTTTTTATAGTATTCCAATGCTCTTTACCAGAATTCATCATATATCGACTAACCACTCTCATTGCTTGTGCAATGTCCAGTCTCGTACATATCATAGCAAACATTAAGCTTCCCACAGCTAGTACATATAACACTCGAGACATTTCCATTCTCTTCGCTTCATTGCTAGGGCTCATACCTAAGGATATTTTGTAATACACAGGAAGATGGTAGAAATTGGCTTATAATCTTGCATGTTGCAATGACACAAAATTTTTTTTAAGTAGTTTTTCTGAAGGAGCCAAATCCTCTTGTCTTTTCTATCTTGGTGAATTTGCATTTCTAGAATCTTATTTGATGGTTCCAGATCATTTATATCAAACTCTCTAGCCAACTATGCTATTAATTCTTGGACTCGATCTTTGTTGGAATCTGCTACCAATATGTCATTCACATACAACAACAAGATAATAAAATCATCACTATCTCCACAACTCTTATAATATGTATATAATGGTTTGAACTAAGTCTATTATATCTAAGACTTATAATAAAGGAATTAAGTCTCTTGTACTAACATCTAGACGCCTATTTTAAATCGTACAGAGATTTCTTTAACCTGCAAACTAAGTTCTCTTTGTCTTTTTCAACAAAACCTTTTCGTTAGAGCATAAAAATTTGTTCTTCAAGTTTTCCATGAAAAAATGCAGTTTTCACATCTAACTGCTCTAAGTATAGATCAAATGTAGCACACATTGCTATGATTAACCTTATTGTTATAAGTCGAACCACTGGGGAAAATATCTCATTCAAATCAATACCTTCTTTTTAAGCATATCCTTTCACTAGCAATCTTGTACGATACCACTCCACTTGGTCATTGCTATCCCATTTGATCTTAAAGACCCAACTATTTCCAATGACTTTCTGACCTTGTGGTAAAGGTATAAGTTTCCATATCTTGTTTTTGCATAGAGTTTCAATTTCTTCTTGCATTATCATCATCTAAAAAGGTACATCTAGGTTGTTTGTAGCTTCATGAAAAGTTAAAGATTCTTTATCTTCTGTTAGAAAATAGTATGCAATATTACTTTGTAAGATACCCCAAGTGCCATACTAGTGGTCTTCTCTATTGAGTTGATCATTGAATTTCTAGAGCCTCGGTCTCGACTGGTCCTTGTACTTCGTGCTCTAGTTCTACTTCAGAAAAAAGTAAATTTTCATGTTCTAGATTATTTTCCATCCATACAATTATAGTTTTTGAATTTTCTTTTAAAGTTTTATCATCTCCAATTTTTTGAAATTGATCTTCTACTAAGATAGCATCTCTACTGACGATAACCTTATGAGTAGTGAGATTCCATAGACAATACCCTTTCATTCCATCAGCATACCCAAGAATATACATTTCCTTGATTTTGGATCAAACTTTATTCTTTTTTGGATATTATACATCACATACACAGGACATTCAAATGAATGTAAAGTAGAATAATCAACAGATTCACCTATTTACATCTCTATTGGTGTCTTCAACTCAATTACTGTGGATAGATATCAATTTATCAGATAACAGATGGTGTTCGCTGCTTCTGCCCAAAATGACTTGGGTAATCTATAATCTTCAATATAACTCTTATTCTTTCTACAAAAGTTCTATTCATTTACTTTGCCACCCCATTTTGTTGAGAAATGTATGTAATTATGAACTGTCTTTTAATTCATTCTTGCTTGTAAAAAGCAACAAATTCCCCATGTGTATATTTTTTTTCCATTATCTGTCTTTAAGCACTTGATTTTTTTCTTAGATTCAAGTTCTACTCAAGTTTTAAATGCCTTAAACATTGGAAACACATCTGACTTCCTCTTGATTATACACATGAAGTAATAATCAATGAATAATATAAAGTATTTTGCTCCTTCTAGTGATCTATCCGGTGATTCCTAAATATCAGAATAAATCAAGTCTAGAATGTATTTACTCTTACCAGTAAAATTACTGAACTTCAATATATGCTGCTTACTTATCACATAATACTCACAAAAAGGTAGATTTACTATTTTGAGCCTAGGAAGCAATCTACGTTCAAAGAGAATCATCAAACCTCATTAAGATATATGACTTAATTTGCAATGCCACTTCATCATTGACTTTTCCCCATGATTGGTTGATGCAACACATGAATTAGCCTCCAATACTGTTTTTCCTTTAAACATGTATATATTTACATCAATCTTTTCTTATTTCATAATAACAAGCACACCTTTAACAATTTTCGAGACCCTATTTTCTATATAAGTCTTACATCCAAGATCATCCAGTTGTCCTAAAGACAATAGATTCTTCTTCGAGCCATCCATATATCATACCTTTTAAATAGTATGAATTGTACCATTGTGCATCTTTATCTTGATTATGTCAATATCAGCGATCTTCAAAGTATGATCTTCACTCATAAATACTGATCCTCCTGAGATAGGTTTATATGTGTAGAACCATTCTTTATGAGATGTCATATGTCAGGTGGCTGTTGAATCTAGAATCTAGACATCAATAAACCGTAATCTACTTTCTGTAATAATGGTTGCTTCGTTGTATAAGACATCATCGTCATTTGAGGTACTTGTTACACATTTCTGCGAGTTTGATGACTCAGAAACTTTATTCTTCTTATTGTGTCAACACTCACTTTTTTGCCACAGTTATAACATCTGACATTCTTCTTATTTCTTGATTTTGATATATCACAATTCGGACTCTCACTGAGGCCACGTTCTGTTGGTCTCTCTCTTATCATTGATAAATCCTTTACTTGTATACTACTTGTCAATCTGTTTTCCTTATTTTTTTGCTTGCTTTCTTCTTCTAAGACAGTAACTATAATATCATTGAAAACTCAATAGTTTATAAGAATATTATTTTTAAGGTTGATGATAAGTTGATCATACGAATTAAGTAAACTTTGAAGTGGAATTATGCATGTTCATTTGCCTCTATTATATGATCTAACACTAAAAGTTGAGAAAATAGAGTATTTAAGGTGTTGATGTTGTCGGTTACTGCTATAGATTTTGCCATTCGAAATTACCAAGCTTCATTTCTAAGAAAATCTTCATGTGTAGTAACTTAGACTTGTATAATTTTGTGAGAGTGTTTCATACCTCCTTAGCTATCTTCTTCCCCACCACACTTGATAATACATCATCTGTTAAGGCCATATGGAGATTGACATATGTTAAGGTCGCAAGATATCCAATGAATAATACCGTTAATAGTACTTGTATTATGAAATAATACACATATCCATGAAAAGTGCTCCAAGTCATTCCAAGAAAGAGGGGTAGGTCACAATAGACACATTTAAATACCAAGTCCTTTTTAGCCAAAACCTTTCATAGGCCTGTACTTTCACTCCACCACACTTATTTCTAGTAATTAGAAACAATTTTTTTTCTGATGTAGAAGATCAGATGATGTTGCAATCATAGAGTATACTCAGAAATTTCTAAAGAACCTATGACTTTGATACCACTGTTATGTTGACTCGATACTATTCTAATTCAGCGTAAATCCGAAATCGAAAATAATATTGAAAGAAAATAGAAGTAATAAAATAAAATAAAAATAATTGACATAAGATTTATGTAATAAAACCCTTAATATGAGGAAAATATCTACGGATCAAGACTAGAAAATTTTTATTAGACCAACAACAACAATATAACCTCTCTTTAGAATTTAGGAGACTTAGGAGAAGAACTTCTCAAATAAACTTGAGAGTTTGGAAATGAGATACTGAGAGATGAATTACAATTGCCTATTGATAGGTAAAAATGTAGAAGTGCAACTTGCTTCTTTCAAATTTTCAAATACAAAGTTGACGATAGTCACCACATTATTTGGTCCACCAAGTCAATAATTTAGATTCTATATTATTTGCTCCACTAAGATAACTAATGACACACACCTCCACATGTGCCTCCATTTATGGCTTCACCTTTAATATATTGAGATAAGAAATCGGAGTTATATTTGTACTAATCAAGTGTGGAAGCATAATTTAAACAAAGCAGTAAAAATTGCAGTGATCTAGTGTTATAGCATGCAGTTTACAAAAACTAGTTTTATTTTAAAAAATGGACAGGGATAGAAAGGTTTGGTTTCTGCAATAATTACATTTGGGATTTTGGTTCAAAACTGTTTTTCCCGCAAAGCTATTATTTATTATGTTGCTTTAGTTTCATGGTAGGCCTGATAATTTTGGCTTTTCCATTTATCAAGAAAATACGATGTTGAAGGAACAAATAGAGTTATTGATGCGAGAGAACTCCATCCTTAAATGGACAGTTGCTATACAACATGAACAGCAAAAGGAGTATGACAACAAAAACCAAGAATTGCAACATTTGAAACAGTTGTTGTCTCAGCGTCAGGAGCAGTTGAGAAACCTGGAGTTGACTAACTATACCCTGACAATGCATTTGAAACAGGCTCACCAAAGCAGCCCCATGCCTAGACGTTTCTATCCTGATGTCTTGTAATAAAGAATCGGAACAAACAGACGGGGAGTTTAGCATATGGTAATAGATAAACAAAGCAGGTATGTAATACATCATCAGTAGACTATATATGATGTTGGCCAGCGGATTTTGAGATGTTTAATTATGTAGAAATTGTTTGATTTTGGTTGGTTCAAGTTCAAGGGAATCAACCACCTATAAAATTTAAGTGAAAGAAAATTTATCGAATTAATTTTCTAGATGGTTGGAGTTTTTATTTTATTTTATTTCTTGGTTCCATAGATGGTGGATGTTGTTATGGTGATGATGTAGCACTTTAATGGGCTTTGGTGCTAAATTTTACAAATACGCTTTTTGTTTTGCAATATGTTTTAATGAAACAGAATCTAAGAATATATAGTATCATTCTTTCACCACCAATGCAAATTCAAAAGTCGTTTGTCTGGTAAGAATACAACTCCAAATCATAAAAAACCTCCTTCTTTTCCTTTGCAGCTGCTCACTTTCTTCATCATGTAGGTCTATATCTGGGTACAAATTCACACTCAAAATGGATCTACCAAATTTCAAATCCGGGTATGTCAACCATATTTTTTTCCATGTTCTGGACAATACAGAGGTTCGAGCAACTTGTCTTGATGGTAGAAACGACAAAATGTAGTGCAATACCGATTCAGGCAACTCAGATATCCTATCCACCCCATCCATTTTAGATGATATTCACACTATCAAGGCCTCCCCCGAACAATTATTCATTTCAAAGTATTGTAATTACGTATATTCTAGTTATTGATACAAAAATTCTAAGTCAAAGGAAAAACATAATAAATTATTGAATATAAATAAATAAATAAAAAGTACAAAAGGAAAGGAAGTACCTTTTAACCAAAACAATCCTTGAACTCTATAACCAGGAAGGCATAGTTGTTCAGATTTATAGGCTCATCTGCATTTCAAAGGTAAAATTAAAAGGGTTAGGGTTTTACAAATGTAAAATTGTCTGGACTGACTAGGACAAAAATATGGAGAAGTTTCTAGTGTCTTAGTTGATTGCACTAGAACTATTTGATGTAAATCGGTAAACTGGAACAACCATACTGTCCCAGAGTTTATGAAATTATGCTCCAAACACAATCGGAGTCAGGATTTCTTTCAAGGAGATATCAAATAAAACTATTAAACAAGAAACCATTAAGTCAGCTTTTAGGTTTAGGGATTCCAATAAAAACAACAACAACAACTCCAATCAAAACAAATCAAAACAAAAAAATAAAAATAAAAACTTTTGGAGAGATACCCAGTTGCCGGAGATGCTGGTGGTCGCCGGAGATGAAGCGGTGACACGGCAGCGATGGAGTGACAGAGAGAGGCGCAGTCGAGCAGAGCGGATGGATCGAGCTTTTAGGTACAGCGTTGATCTTGGAAAGAAACCGGGTGGAGGTGTCTTTAAAGATCGGGTCCCTTGCGCGTCTAATGGAGACCCACGTGTAGATCCGTACCTACCAGCTATTAGAGATCCGATTCTTTTGTGAGTCTGAAAACTGAGGTTCAACGCGAACCGTGTTGTGTTGGTAGATCCGGTCCATTTTGCCATCCCTTAGAGTCCTGATCTTTACTATACCTGACATTAGAGAACACAATTTGTATGGCCCATTTGCTTTGGAATGTTAGATCGCATTAGACTAGATTTAATCTTTGAATAACATTGTCATGTGTTTGGTTCACCATGAAATTAGATCTAAATATTTTTCTTGTATTTGGTACAATAAGACAATGTATTTGACGAAATTGGGTATTGAATGAAATAAAATTATCATAAATTAATTTTTAATAAAACAAATACATTAAAATTGTATGGAAAACATGGTACAATAAAATAAGACAACTAATATTTAATTGAAACAAACTTTTTCTTTTTTCTTTTTTTTTTTTTAAAATTTTTGTTTATTTATTTATATGGTGAGGACAAGTAAATGAGTTCATCGAAAACAACTCACACATTGTATTTAAGAATAAGATTTAAACCCTTAATCTATTAAAATCAATGGAAGTTAATAGAAACATTTAACCACTTCTACTAATTATAAGTATTTGAAATAATGAAATCATAACTTATAAAATATGTGTATTTTATTATTAAATCATGTTAAATAGTGATAATTATGTAGTATTTAATTCTTAATAAAATTTGGTAGGTGAAATTAAAAAATTTCGATAGATACGGGTAAAAACAGAGAATGACTGAATGCTAACCCAAAATTATTTTGTCTTTTATATTAAATTTATTTATTTATTTATTTTTTTAAAAAAGGGTACTGGTCAGGATTAAAAACGTGTAGTATATAAAAGTGCGTGAAAATGGCACCACACATCTTTCTCAGACCTCTTCTGCTCTTCTTCTCTTGCCATCCACTTTTGAATCATCAATGAATGACTAGCAGTACTTCAAACGCCTCTTCTTCGTCTTCTTCTTCTTCTTCTTCTTCTCTTAGACAGTTAATTGATCGAACCAACCAATGGCTGCTGCTGCAGCTTCCACCCTCTCACTCCTCCCTTCTTCCTCCCTCACTTTCCCCCATTCATCCACTGCTTCCTCCTCTTCTTCTTCTTCCTTCTTCAATGGTGGGACCCACCTCCTCCTCAGGTTCTCTTCCATCACTTTGACTGCTTCTTTTCCCAAGTTCAACAATGCCAGGCGCCCAACAACACTTGTTGTTCATGCTGCTACTTCTGGGGATTACTATTCCACTCTTGGAGTACCCAAATCCGCCTCTGGCAAAGAAATCAAAGCCGCTTACCGGAGATTAGCTAGGCAGGTAGGTACTCTTCACCGGTTCCTGAATTACTTGATGGTTTTTGGGTTGTATTTACTTGGAAAAGAAGAAAGACAGAAACTTCAATGTGGATGTGTAGGTGAATATATGATTGTTATATGATTGTTTATTTGTTTGCATTCATTTTTTTTGGGTTATATTAGAATATAAACACAACTTGACAAAAAAGTTGATTATATGCTTTGTCTGGATGACAGTGTTTATGTGTTTTTGTGTGGATAACTTTAGTGGGTATGTGAGAGCTTTTGATGCTGGATAACATTAGATAATGTGTTTTATGTTGAAAACTTTAGTGGGTATTTGAGAGCTTTTATGTGTTTTGTGTTGAGAACTTTAGTGAGTATGTGAGAGCTTTTGATGTTGGATAATGTGATTTGGCATTTTAGATTTTGCAGTTGGATGAGTCTATGCAATCTTGCAATCATGAAGAGTAGATTTTTATTATATGCGCTATTTGTTGTGTTTTTGACTGATTTAATGTGGCTTGATTATAAGTCAACGTGTTATGTGTGAGATACTTTGTTAGAGAAACTGGATTTGGATGTCTCTTTCAATGTTGATCGATATGATTTTTACTTAATATTTTCATTTTTTAATGATGCTGACTGACTTCATGCCTATTTTCTTAATTTCAAGTACCACCCTGATGTCAACAAGGAGCCTGGAGCAACAGAAAAGTTTAAGGAGATTAGTACTGCATATGAGGTGTGCATAAGAATTTTTAAACCAACTAGGTGTCTTTAAGAATTGTCTAAATGTATTTTTGCTAAAGCATAATACTTGTAGTTGTAGCATCTTTGAGATTTGTGAGGAATTTTAAGGTTTAAGAGGTTTAATCCTTCATTCTTGTGTGGGAGGATGGTTTTTCATATTGATAGTCCATTACTGACCATGTCGTGCTACATCTTTGTTTATAATTCTGTCTGAGTTGTGTGGTGCTCTATTGAGTGAATTTTGTTTGGCTATACATTTTTACTTCTTGCGCTAATAATGAGGAATCTTGCCTTTTTCTTGCCCTCTTTGAAAAGTTTTAGCCTGTTTCAGATTTTGTCACTGCACATTGGTTAAATAGTTTGTTTGGAAGCTGGTTTTTTATCAACTTGCATAGTGTTAATTGTTAAATAGTTGAACTAATATATGATTTAGATGCTGGGATTTGGAGGATAAAGTTGATATTCTCTTGGCCTTATGCTTTCTAGAAGTTGTGATCTAATCTTGCTCACCAAGGTTCATTGTCTCTCACCTTGCAAAATTCTTTTTGTGGCGTAGTTGTCACTTCATCACCTTATCTATCATCATTATTAAGTAACCAGCTTTTGTTCATGGTGCCATTTCTAGCATTCATCCTCATCTGCTATGAACATTTTATTTTTCGGTTCCTCTATATGTGCGTGTGCATGTGCGTGTGTGTGTGGGTGTGTGTGTGTGTTTTTTTTTTTAAAATATAATAATTATTAAATTAATATGAAAGATTTTTAGGAACATTTTGTTTAGAAAATCTTGCAATTATATCTTACTGGGTGTATATAATCTTATTCAAGTTTTTTATTTATCATATTGTCTTTTGAATTCTGATGTACAATACTGTCAGGTGCTATCAGATGATAAAAAGAGAGCTTTGTATGATCAGTATGGTGAAGCTGGAGTTAAAAGTACTGTAGGTGGAGCATCAAGTGCATATACGGTACTGCATCTGCTGTTATATTTGTTTTGATGATCCTATTGCTTTAATAATACCCTGAGGAGAAAATATGGTTTATGCTTAATAACGGTTGAGAAGGTAGAAGAATAGTTCATTGATGTAAGAACGAAGTACAAGAATAATGGTACATGTAGTTGCCACTTTTATTCTAATAAAGAAGTCTAAAACAAAAAAGTAGGTTGCCCATTAATATGTCAGTGAGTGACATGCGGCACATATTTGTGGAGCTTTTTTGGGAAAGATAGCTCCCACTTGGTTTACCACTTGTTGGATCTTAATCTTATGTCAGACTGATACGTTTAGCTCAACCATTGACTGTAACTGAAGCCATTCTTGAGCCATTTATAGGAACACAGCACAGCCATTGTCTCCTGCTTGCTCACTGTTGCACTTAGTGTTAGTGACTTTATGTGTAATATGGCTTGCCAAATTAAGCATATGCTTCTCTTGGTTCTATAGTTTGTTCAAATCTCTAGAGTACAAGTATTCGTGTTTTCTCTCACATGGGTTCTGTATTTTTATCTTTTCTTTTTTTTTATGGATGGTGAAAAGATCTAACTGAAGTAATAAACCAAGCCTTAAGATATTGACTGCCTTGTTGCAACAAATGTGAGAATTGCTATGTTTGATGAAGATGAATTGTAATCTCGAGAAAGGGAAACATGCTGTCAGCCATCAGAAATAGGGGAAAATATATTAACTGAAAGAAAAACTTTTAAATCATTGAGAAAACTGATGTCTTTTACCAATATTTTCTTGCTGAATTTCAAATGAAAAGAGAAGGAAAAAAAAAACTTTGTTCCATGTTAGAGTTATGGACCTATACCCTTGGAATAATAATAACTTGACAGATAGTATTGCATGGCTTTGATGTTAAAGCAACTCTGTCAAATGTCTTGTTTCCCTCCTTGCAGACTAATCCTTTTGACCTATTTGAGACATTCTTTGGCCCAAGTATGGGTGGTTTTCCTGGTATGGACCAAACTGGATTCAGAACACGCCAGCGAAGTACAGTTACCAAGGGTGAAGACATACGGTAAGTTGAAATTTCTTTAACTTTGACGTTGTTGTCACCTCCAATATTATAATATAAATCTGCCATCTTGATCAATAATTTTTTAATTTTAATTTTCCAAGTGCTAAAAATTTATTAGTTTTATCTACATGCAATATGTAATGACTAGCTACATAATTGTAAAAAACTGTAGCCGTTTACTATTGCTGAATAATATCGCATGTGCAAATATGTCAGATCTGCAAAATACCTGTAGAATGTGGCTTTTGGGGTTCTGTAACTTCATCTTTTTATTAATGGATGCAATCACTTTAGAATACAAGTAGTACCTTCATGTTAAATAGTTCTAAAGTTTGATACAATGAATTTTAAATGGATATGAAATCTGTAGATTTGACTTGAATTTGATGTGTATCAGTTATGACATTACATTAGAATTCTCCGAGTCTATATTTGGGGCTGAAAAGGAATTTGAGCTTTCCCACTTGGAAACATGCGAAGTTTGTATTGGCACTGGTGCAAAGGTTGGTTCCAAGATGAGGATATGTGGAACGTGTGGTGGTAGGGGTCAAGTTATGAGAACTGAGCAAACACCCTTTGGCTTGTTTTCTCAGGTAGTTGGCACTTTTTTCTTCTTCACTATTTTTAATTCTTGATCACTTGCTATTACTATATAATGCCAAGGATTGTGATTGAAGATGAGGATTTAAGACTTATGTGGTTGTTTCTGATAATGGAGCTTTCCCGAGATTTGAAGAAAGAAAATCATAAATTAACTTGGAAATATAAGCCACCTAAAACAAGTAGAGAATCTACTAACCATAATGATGATTTAGAAATAAGGAAAATAAATTCTAATATTAATGAAGCAATAAAATCTTTATATTTATTCTTTTAACTGGTTCTCTATTTAGTGGATAAGTAAACTTTTCTGGGCTTGTACTTGTGAGGAATTCTCCTTTAGAGGAAAAAAAAAAAATAATATATATATATATATATATTATAATGGTCCAATGGAAAATTTGTCAGTGACATAAGTAGTATAGGATGTGACTGCTTGCACACTTTTTTTTATTGGTTACTTTCTCTTATACGTTTAACATATAAAGTTTTGTTTCTGGAAAAGAAAAAAAAAGGGAGAAATCAATTGTTTTATTGAGTCTTAAAAAGTTTATATGGTCACTTCTCATTGATAATGTTTTTGTATGGCCACTGTAAAAAAAATGAAGTTAAAATTTCCCACTCAGCTTTTTTCTCTTAGATTTACCAACAAATGTTTTCTCAATCCAAAGTGTTCAATTATTTTCAAAAATGATATGGCATCCAAGTCATACCCACTTTCTGAAGTTATTTATATTAATTCTGTTTAGAATTCACTGCTTATTATGACATGTTCTTTATGTATCCATCTTTTGCTAATGATAGGTTTCCGTATGTCCAAGTTGTGGTGGAGATGGTGAAGTAATTTCTGAATACTGTCGGAAATGCTCTGGTAAAGGACGTATTCGTATAAAGAAAAATATCAAAGTCAAAGTTCCTCCTGGAGTTAGCACAGGTAGCATTCTTCGAGTTGCCGGAGAGGGTGATGCTGGGCCAAGAGGGTATATGCTTGAAATTTTTTTATTAGCATTGTTTATTTTCCCTGGTCCTTGCAGTATTAACGAGAAATTTACTAGTTGATTTTATTGTGCAAAACATATCTTGTTACGTTGGAGATATATTAAATGAATGTGACCACAAAGCCTCTTGTGACATTCTCTGCTCCAGGAATAGTACAGTTGTCTTCATTCTACACTTTAATAGTTTAATTGTTTGCACTGCAGCCTAAGGTAAACAGTAGGTGCTGATTCTTGTTATGAAATGGCTTGGTCCTTTTCTCTTTGATGATATCACATTAGACACCCTGAGAAAGATGTGGTAGCTTCTGGACTCAAAAGTTTTAAGTTGATGGGCAGCATTAATATTTAAGCTCTTTAAGACCTCTTCAGGTGCAAGACCAATGAGCTTGTCATGCGGCTAAAGCCAATCTCGAACACATTATAAATTCAGATAACAAGTAGCATAAATTCAAATGTAATCTTGTGGGGGGATTTGCACCTAGGCAACTTTGGAAGAACTAGCTGATGTAGGACAAGGATTCAGATTCCTCGTTTGTTTAGGATTGTTAATTTTCTTAGTTTAAGATTTATTTTTTAGTTAGGATTCCTATCTCTATAAGGATTAGGATTAAACTATTATAAATAGATTTATGTTTTGTAAATTATTCAGTTTTGATTTCAGCAATAAAACTTGTTAGTTTTCTATTATTATCTAAATTTATTCGTTTCGTTTCGAAACAAACTTCCATTGCACCAAAATTGGTATCAAAGCGTGGTCTACTCTCGGTTGATGGCTGAAATTGGTTCAAGTGGACAACGAACCCCCGACAACGAACGGCGGTCTACCCTCGGTTGATGGCTGAAATTGGTTCAAGTGGACAACGAACCCCCGACAACGAACGGCGGTTCGCAATTATCGAGCAACGATTTGATAGTGTGGACGAAAAGCTTCAACGATTCAATGCAATGGATGAAACGCTTCGAAGTCTTCAGCAGACTCTTGCTGCGTTGACTCTCGAAGTTAGACGAGTTGCCGGCGAGCGTCAACCTGACTTAACAGGTGACCGGACGGCGACCATAGGCGGTGATGCTAGAGATGACCGCAGACGGCAAGGAGACCGGAATCTGGACGATCAAGACCCGCGCGACCCAGATCTGCTCTCAGGACCGGCGCGCGACCCAGGTTCGTCAAGAACTATTGCACAACCCGTTTTTCACCCGAACCCGCAACCCTACCGCCCATGCACAGCCGGACCGACGTACCCACCAGACTGGCGAAGCCCTTCCGACGATTTCATTACAGATCTCGACCTTTACCATCCGGATCTAGACGTCCATAACCCTAGACGCCAAGATCCACGAGACCCGACCCAGATCGGGCCCGGACAAGGCTGGAATGGCGACGATGGAGGCCGACGACCTCATATCGACGGTGACAGAGACCGGAACGACGACGGAAGGGGGAGAATCGAAGAGATCCGACCATACCCGCATCGACCCGACCCGGTTCATGTGTACCCGCACCGACCTGACCCGGTTCGTGTGTATCAAAGGGGTAATCAGGCTGTTTTCGGATGGCACGACGCCCAAGGAGACCGCCAAACAGTCCACAGACGTGGTGAGAGGGGGTTTGCACCCGTTGGAGGCTTTGATGATTCTTCGGGAGATGAGGATAATGCCAATTTACCTAACAATGCTTATGGGAATGCTCGATATCGTCAAGAATGGCAAGATTACAAGATGAAGATGGATTTGCCCACTTTTGACGGTCGATTACACATTGAAGACTTTCTTGATTGGGTGTATAATGTAGAGCAATTTTTTGATTATTCGGAAATCCCGGAGGAGCGACAAGTTAAGACAGTGACTTACAAGTTAAAAGGAGGAGCTGCAGCTTGGTGGGAACAGTTACAATTCAACCGTCAAAGACAAGAAAGCAACGTATTTGAACATGGGCAAAGATGAAACGACTGCTTAAACAACGATTTATTCCTCCTAACTATGAGGAATTCCTATATCAATAATTCCAGAATTGTCGACAGTTGAATAGAAAAGTTGCAGAATACACTGAAGAGTTCTATTGACTAAGTGCTAGGTGTAATCTGTTGGAAACTATGGATCAACAAGTTGCTAGATATATCGGAGGTTCAAGCTTGGCTGTTCAAGATAAATTGGCTCTCCATAGTATCTGGACACTATCTGATGCAGTTAATTTGGCTATGAAGGTTGAGGTTCAAATGAATAGACCCGTGAATCGAAACCCAAACAATTTTCGAAGGTTTATCCCAGATATTTCATCCAATCAAAGAACAACCGGCAGCAGTGAAAACAACTCCAAATCCACTCCTGCAACGCCAACTCTGGGACAGGGACAGGGACAATATACCAATACTGCTCCTAACAAAACTACTGCACCGCGTCAGCAGCAAAATCGGACTAATTCAAGCCCATATGCTCGACCGAATTTAGGAAAATGTTTCCGATGTAATCAACCTGGTCATCTCTCAAACAATTGTCCTAATCGAAGAGCTGTTAACCTTGTCGAAGAAGATGAGGTAGTAGATGGTGGCATAGAAGATCCAGAAGTTAATGATGATACTTATGAAAGTGCTGAATATGTTGAAGGGGATGAAGGAGAACCAGTTGTTTGTATGCTCCAACGACTTTTGTTAGCACCAAAAAGGGTCGATGAATCACAATGCCATAGGATCTTTCGGACTCGATGTACTGTCAATAATAAAGTCTGCAATATTATTATTGATAGTGGAAGTAGTGACAATGTAGTGTCTAGGGCGTTAGTTAAGGCACTGAACTTGAAGACTGAGAAGCATCCTTACCCCTACAAGATTACATGGATTAAAAGGGGTCCTGAAGTTCAGGTTACAGATGTTTGCAAAGTTCCACTATCCATTGGAAAATATTATAAAGATGAAATAATATGTGATGTGGTTGATATGGATGCCTGCTATGTCCTTTTGGGAAGACCTTGGCATTTTGATGTTGATGCTACATACAAAGGTCGTGACAACACAGTTATATTTTGGTGCTATGGTAGAAAGATCGTATTGTTGCCACAACAACCACAACCGGAGCCTCAAGGTGTTAGTAACATTGCTGGACATTTATTTACATCAATTATAGGATCTGATTTTTTAAAGCAAGTTAAAGCTTAGGACTCTTTCGTAGCTTTAGTTGTTAAGGGTTCAATTACAGCTGAGGTGGATATTCACCCAACAGTACGTCCGCTTCTTAAAGAGTTTAAGGACTTATCATCTACTGAGTTACTAAATGAGTTGCACCTATGAGGAATATTCAGCACCATATTGATTTGGTACCTGGTGCTACTTTGCCTAACTTACCACATTATCGCATGAGTCCAACAGAGCACGAAGAACTACAGTGACAAGTTAATGAGTTGTTAGGCAAAGGTTTAATTCGGAAAAGTATGAGTCCTTGTGCGGTTCCTGCTTTACTTACTCTAAAGAAGGATGGAAGTTGGCGAATGTGTGTGGACAGTCGCGCAATCAACAAAATTACTATCAAGTATCAATTTCCCATTCCGCGACTTACCGACATTCTTGATAGGTTAGCAGGAACTATGGTGTTTTCTAAACTTGACCTACGTAGTGACTATCATCAGATTCGTATACGACTTGGTGATGAGTGGAAGACAGCGTTCAAAACTAAAAATGGTCTTTATGAATGGCTGGTGATGCCATTTGGATTGTCTAATGCACCCAGTACTTTTATGCGATTGATGAATCAAGTTCTTCGACCATTTATTGGAAAGTTTGTGGTGGTTTATTTTGATGATATACTTATCTATAGCCAGGATGAGAAGAGACATTTGGTGCATCTCAAAGAAGTTCTTCAAGTTCTGAGGGAAAATAAATTATATATCAATTTTAAGAAATGTAATTTTTTGATTGATCAACTTTTGTTTCTTGGTTTTATAGTAGGAAAGGATGGTGTCCAAGTTGATGAAGCTAAAGTTAAAGCCGTTCGTGACTGGCCAACCCCTAAAACTGTTCGAGAAGTGCAGAGTTTCCATGGTTTAGCTACCTTTTATAGGCGCTTTATTCGAGGTTTTAGTACAATCATGGCACCCATTACTGATTGCTTGAGGAAAGGTGGATTTCAATGGGCCAAAGCACAAGAAACCAGTTTTCAAGTAATTAAAGAAAAGCTCTGTTCTACTCCGTTATTAGCATTTCCAATTTTTGACAAAGTGTTTGAAGTAGAATGTGATGCGTCTGTGCAAGGAATTGGAGCTGTATTATCCTAAGAAGGACGACCTGTTGAGTTTTTTAGTGAAAAGGTTAGTGAAGCCCGACAGAAATGAACTACTTATGAATTGGAGTTTTATGCAGTTGTTCGAGCATTACAACATTGGGAGCATTATCTGGTTCAACATGAGTTTGTGCTATATACTGACCATCAAGCTTTGAAGTTTATTAATTCAAAAAAGACGATCAATCGTATGCATGCTCGATGGATTACTTTCTTGCAAAAATTCACTTTCGTTATTAAACATAAGTCTGGGCAATCGAACAAAGTGGCAGATGCATTAAGTCGACGAGCTTCTCTTTTATCAACCATTAGCACAGAAGTGGTTGGTTTTGAATCTTTAAAGGATATTTATGCTAGTGATGAAGATTTTGGTGAAATATGGGCGAAATGTAACAACAATGAGTTTGTCACCAATTTCCTCATACAGGATGAGTTTCTATTCAAGGGTACACAATTATGTATCCCTCGTTCTTCGTTGCGTGAACTTTTGATTAGGGAGTTACATGCAGGAGGTTTAGGTGGACATGTTGGATGTGACAAAACAATTAGCTTGGTAGAGGAGAGATTCTATTGGCCACAACTTAAGAGAGATGTAGGACGTTTTGTTCAATGATGCCCTATCTGCCAAAGAGCTAAGAGACAAGCTCAGAATACAGGTCTTTATAATCCATTGCCTGTTCCAGAGACAATTTGGCAAGATCTGACAATGGATTTCGTGCTTGGACTCCTTCGTACCCAAAGGGGTGTCGATTCAGTTTTTGTAGTAGTTGATCGTTTTTCCAAGATGGTTCATTTTATTCTGTGCAAGAAGACTTCAGACGCGTCTCATGTGGCTCATTTGTTCTTCCGTGAAATTGTTCGCTTGCATGGCATACCCCGTTCAATTACTTCAGACCGAGATGTCAAATTCTTGAGTCATTTTTGGTGAACATTGTGGAAAATGTTTGATACTACATCAAAGTACAGCAGTACCAGTCACCCACAGACAGATGGACAAACGGAAGTTACTAATCGAACTCTTGGAAACATGATTCGATCCGTTTGTGGAGAAAAGCCAAAACAGTGGGATGTAGCCCTTCCTCAAATAGAGTTTGCTTTTAACAGTATGCCTAATCGTTCTACCAAAAAGGCACCTTTTGAAGTTGTCTACACAAGGATTCCACGACATACTGTGGATTTGGTTCGTCTACCTTCTACTTTTGATGTTAATTCTAATGCTAAGGAGTTAGCTGAACGAATTCATAGGATTCATCAAGAAGTCAAAGAAAACCTTGAAGCAACCAATTTACGCTACAAGACTGATGCTGATCAACATAGGCATTTCAAGGAGTTCAATGTAGGTGACTTAGTGATGGTTCACCTTTGGAAGAATCGTTTTTCTGCAGGCACATACAACAAACTACGAGATAAGAAGATTGGGCCTTTCAGGATACTACAGAAGATTGGTAACAATGCTTACAAAGTTGATCTTCCTCGCAACATGAATATTTCCAATGTTTTCAATGTTGCCAATATTTTTGAGTATTTTCCTCCAGATGAGTTTACTCTGTAATCATCAAAACTCGAGGACGAGTTTTTTCAAGAGGAGGGGATTTGATGTAGGACAAGGATTCAGATTCCTCATTAGTTTAGGATTGTTAATTTTCTTAGTTTAAGATTTATTTTTTAGTTAGGATTCCTATCTCTATAAGGATTAGGATTAAACTATTATAAATAGATTTATGTTTTGTAAATTATTCAGTTTTGATTTCAGCAATAAAACTTGTTAGTTTTCTATTATTATCTAAATTTATTCGTTTCATTTCGAAACAAACTTCCGCTGCACCACTAGCATTCATACCATATTAAGTAATTGTTACTTGTTAGATCTAAAAGTTTAAGTGAGCAATAGTATTAAGCTCTCAGTGCAACAATTGTCTGACAGCCTGCATTTGCGAGGATTTCGCTTACAGAAAGCAGCCTCTCCTCTCCAAGAGCCTTCCCAGATTCTAATTCTTCTAACATTCCCAATCTACGGCTTCACATGGGACAGACATTGGTTAGAAACTGACATTTGAAGGGCTGAGGACAATGACTGTTACTTTTGACTAGTCCTTTGGGATCCCAACCCTTATTGTGAAGCCTGTGTGTGCTTCTGTTAACTCTTTGTGAAAGAGAGTAAAATTCCAAAGGAAAGCACCATAACCATGTTCCTAGAAAAGGGCCAGTTCCTTTTAATCATTTTCTTAATAAGGTCAAAAGCCAGCAAATGAAACCTCTTTTCCCTAGAACTCACTTAAACAATCACTTGCTCAACAAGGGCCATCAAAATGAAAATACAGGCTTGTACATATTTACATGAAATCTAGAGTCCATAGAGGTAGATATAAATATTTGTCTGAAAATTTAGTCATTGCAGTACATGTTTATTGAAGGGATAATGCTATACATCACAATTCTTATCCCAATTACCAAAATGAGAAATATGATTTTATTTTTATATAAAACTGAATGGAGATGATATGGCAAGTGAAAGTTTCTTATTTGGTAGTTGGGGTAAGAGTTGAGGTTGTGTCATTACTTCTATTGAAGATAGATACCCGCTTAGTTAGTTAAAAATCAATTATTGATTTTCTTGTTTCTACAGGGGACCTCCAGGAGATCTGTTTGTATATCTTGAGGTTGAAGAGGTACCAGGAATCCAGAGAGATGGCATAGATCTTAGCTCAACTGTATCGATCAGTTATCTGGATGCCATATTGGGAACTATGGTTAAGGTAATATTTTATTGTACTTATGAAATCAGTATTCTGCACTTAATTTTGCCCTGGATATTTTATCAGGCAGTCTTTGCCCTAGTAGATCAATTTGATTTTTTACCCAGCTGGGGCATGGGAGATTTTTTATCGAAATAAAAGTTGCTATAGTGTTTAAACTTCGTCAGAAGCACTCAATGGGATATAAAACTTAAAAATGTTGTCAACTTTAGGCACTTGTTGGGTGATTAACAAAACCTATTTTTGTGTTTGTGTGTGTGATGTGTGTTGTCAGTTGGTAATTTTTCTTGGTCTATGTTAATTCCACACTAATGCATATGTCAATCATTTCTTGTAAGCCTGAGGTCCAGAACTTGTGTAACAGCTTTTGAGTTGGTTGCATTTTACATGCCTATACATTAATTTAGTAGTATTGTTAACTTTACACTTGATAGCAATACTGTTATGTGATTTATGATGATCATGCAACTGATAGGGACATTACATAATTCTAATGATTGGGATCTGACATCATTTGCTGATATTGAAGATTGTCTGAGCTTCCTTTTTTTTATTTTTATTTTATTTTTTTTTTTATAAATGAAGAAATGAAAATTGTTGAGCATCCTTTGTTGGTTTCATCAGTTTTCATTGAATGTGAATGAGCAAATATCAATTCAACGTTTCAAAGGCTGGGTTCTGAATTTGATGTCACATAATGTGAAGTACATGGATACTTCTCAACTCTTGGAGGGTATCCTTTGTGATAAAATCGGACAAGCTGATCAATGAAAGAAGAATGACATATCTCTATTATAAATTCATTTCTAGGATGTAGTCACCACAAGAGTGCCTTTGAGCATATTTTAAATTGTTTCTTTGAATGCTATGTTTATTTTTAGGGGTTGCCCTTTTTATCTTTAGAATTCATTATTGTTGTAGTCTATACAAAATTGAGATTTTTGTTCAGAATTGTATCATCTACTACTTTATGCTGCCTATGGTTGCTTGCCTTTGTTGTCCTTGCATTCGTCTGTCAGCTAGCTATGTTCCCCAAGAAAATAATTTTCTTGTGTCTCCATTAATACATTTAAATTCAATCTCGTATTGGGGGAGATAGGTAATTGTCATCTGATGCCAGTCTTGTAGACATTTAACCGTCGTCACTACATTCAGGGCTTCCAAGTGACAAATCTTTCTCTTTAACTCATCATTTATTATTATTATTATTATTATTATTGTATATACAAATTTCTCTTATATGGTCTTGTCGATTCTCATGAACATCTAGACCTATGTTTTGGGCCATTATGTGTCCAAGCACTAGACATATTTTGAAGAAAGTAGGAAAAACTGCTGCTGGCAGCCTTAAATTACCACTGATGGCAGCCTTGTTCAACATGCCAATGAATGCCCTGCACTATGCAGTATCAAAAGAACAATGCAATTACAGTTGGACAAATTTTAAAATCTATATCTACAAAAGAATTTCCTTATTTTGGAAGGTATTCATGTATGAAAAGTCATTCTCCCTTGCATTCAAATTTTCACCTGCTGTGTCTCTCCATTAAATTACATAAATTGATTGTTGGAATTATCCATCTGTTTGGTTGTATAAGAAACCACTGCTAGTGGTGTCTGAAATTGAAGTTGAGCTCTTTTCCTTTAAAATTTATTCTTCCCCAGATAAAGTTTTGAATGTCTCTAGTAATGAGATCTTTTCTGTTTCTGAGTCTGTGTGGTTGGATTTTTTTTTTTTTTTTTAATTATTATTATTTTTTTTCAAAGAAAGTTGTAGAAAAGCAATGTCAAAACCTGTTTTAAATTTTATTTCATGATGTTCTGCTTTTACGATAAGAAAGAATTAAAAAAGAGACCAAGAGACGCTTGCTTGTGATAAAACCCCAGAAACTAGATAACAGAAAATCTGTTACCATTGTACCTAAGATTTTTTTCTCACTAGCATTTGGTACACTATCACTTAACCAATCTTCTTATATTTTATCAGGTGAAGACAGTTGAAGGGATTACTGAACTACAGATTCCATCAGGTACCCAACCTGGTGATGTCCTAGTTCTAGCTAAAAAAGGTGCTCCAAAATTGAACAAACCTTCTATCCGCGGTGACCACCTATTTACAGTTAAGGTCTCCATACCAAAACGTATAAGGTATGTGATTATATTCATCTCTTTTATCATTGTCACAAGATAGATAAATTATGTCATAATTTATGTATATAATGTTTAATTTTGTATGATATTTCTTCCCTAGTCGGAGCAACACTTTCATAAATTGCATTTCTCATCCTGGATTTTCTCTTTACTGCATTATGACAAACTTTGAAATTTCACATCTAATATTATCTTAGTGACAACTGTAAGCTTTATTATTTTAATTTTATTTTTGGACAGGTGATTGGGTTCTTTTATTTTCTATTTGTTGTTTTAGAATTACAGTTATCAGTTTCTTGATAGGCTGGAAGTGATTCCATTGAATTTAAGCTGATAATTATGCCTATCATACAGAAATGCAGACCTTGGGGACAGGCCTAAATGTAGATAAAATTAATTTGTTATTGGGGTTTTTAGACATCCTTTAGAATTAAATGAATATATTGTGTTTTGTCTTGTGTTTAAATTGCTGTGCAAGTGATGTCTTTAATGAAAAAGTTAATTCTTCTTTGATTAATTGTGATGTTTTTATTTTAATTCCTTATAACAAGTGTATTCATGCTTCAAAAAAAAAAAAAAGGAAAAAGAAAAAAGAAAAAAGTGTATTCGAAGTTTAAATGGTAACTGAGATTAAGTGGAGAAGTTCTGTAGTTCATCATCTCACTTAAGAGCAAATCTTGGAAAAATCCATATGGCATCATCAATGCTCATATGATATCTTTTCTAAAGGGTAAACCTTGGGAGTAAGAACCCTCCTTGTTTTGAAACTTCTCTATTTACAAACCTGCTAGCAGCTCCCTCTGAACTTGTTAAGGAATCTGCCATTGCAATTTCACTTTACTGCCTTAAATCATCAGTAACAAGAGCAACCCAATTCCACTTGACAAAACCTCCTGTTTTACACCATCCCTGAACATCGCATCCACCTCTAAGAAGAAGTCAGTATGATCCTTGACCAGTATGCAGTAATGGACTGTAATAATATCAGTCTTCATCCTCTCTCTCTCTCTATTCTCAAAGATCATTTTCCAAGTAATATTCAGTAGCTTGTCATTTGGTCCCAAATTTTGTACTGTTTATACATCTGAAATCATTGCATACCCGCTTCATACTCTCACTTCCTGACACTGCACATTTAAAGAAGAGCTGTGCTAGGGACAGTTGCTCAGGTGACTGTCCCAAATCACTTGCTACCCTTAAAACTCAAAAAGTGTTGTGTTTGGATTGCAAGATTTATATTATTTTTAGTTTTATTGAAACAAGTTATGATATCGGAGTACTATTTTACCCTCATTTGATAATTTATTTTCCATTTTTCATCGTTTTTTGCCATGTTTATATTTTAATTTACAATCATCTTACTCAAAAGAAACCATAGCCCTCCATTCTCTCAAAACCATCACAATCTTATTCTTCCTTGGCCGTTAGCACCTCCTATTCTCTATTTCTCTACATATCAACTTCCTTTTCCTCATCAAAACCCCTTTTGTATTTTCTCCATTTGCAAAACCCAAAAAAATCAAACATGTACTTAGAAATTTGTGGCCCTTGCAAGGAGAGCGAAATGGGTCTCTTGGAGCTGGTTTTTGGATTCCTCGAGGTTGTGACATTTTAATTTAGTGACAATGAAGAGGAATGAAGATGTAGAGTAATAAGTTTGAAGAGGTTTGGAGAGAAAGAGAGGCCTCCATGTTTGGATTTACAGAGCATTAGAGGACCTTTCTGTTCCCCCCCCAAGAAAGACAAAAAAAAATCAAGGGTTCTGTTTACGTGATGGTGGTGGTGGAGAGGAGTGGAAGGTGATCTCCATTGTGTGTATTTCACAGAGCTTTGCTCAGTTAATCGTTGGGTTACTTGGGTAAAAGGCGTGAATTCCTTTGAAATATTTGGATGGGGACAATTTTGTCTTTTAACTTTCATAGCATGGTGGCATTTTGGTAAATAAATTAAAAAGAATGATATTGCTTTTCAAGAGAAAAAAGAGTGTAATGTGTCAATTCTAAAACAGCAAGTGGCTAGGGCGACTGTCTCTGTCACAGCTCTTTGAAGAACTCTATTGATTCTTGTTCTCTTCTGCTTCTGAATATACTGATGTATTGTTACCGCTAAAATGAACTAATGGTTGACTCTCATATGTGTGTTAAATACGTCCAAGTAGATGGTTTGTTTAGGTGATAGTATCTTGTTTTTGTTTCCATCATGTAAACATACTCTAAGTCTGTGTATGATTACGATACCTCAAATTCAATTCCTTGACATTTGTGTCTGCAGTGCTAAAGAGCGTGAGTTGCTTGAAGAACTTGCTTCTCTAAGTAACACTACTAGCAGCCGCTCACGATCTCGGCCCAAAACTCAGCCACCCAGTAAGCACTTATATCATTTGCTAATAATTCTCGTTGTCTTGAGTTCACTAGAGTTCTTATTCTGTAACTTGAATAAATTACGATTTTACATTTGTCCCTACAAGAAAAGTGATTTTTTCATCCTTCTTTTTACTACATATCAAAGTTGAAATTGAAGTAGTAGGCTACTTCATGTTGTGTGAAGTAATGTTGCCACTCTTAAGCTATAAAACTCCACAGAACTCAAGCAATGCTCTAATTGGAATGTGATGATTTGTTATAAACAGCTAAAATTCCAGAAGAAAGTAAGACAGTTACCGCTGCAGAGAAAAATGAAGAATCAGGAGACAAGAATGATGATCCATGGGAGAAGTTAAAAGATTTTGCAGGGTAATATTTCATCATCATTCTTTTACTACCAAATAATAATTGAATATGTACTCTGATTGTATTCTGGGCGACTCTAATTTCTAGAGAACGAACTATGTAATTTGCAGGTCGGTTGCAAATGGAGCTCTAAAATGGCTGAAAGACAATCTCTAGTCTGTTTTCAGTGGGCGAAGTCGACACTCAAAATGCCTACCCATCTGTACCAATTGGAAACATTTCTGCATTGCAGTCTAGGAATCAAATTACACACCAGTGGATATTCTTTTATTTTTTTGGCTGCCTTGTAAATTTCAGTCTTTGGCATATTAATGATGATTAAGCTCTTCAAAAGTACATTGATTATTCTGGTATGTGCAGGATAAGGTTGCATTTAAATTCATTCAATAGATTGTATATTTGAGATTTTAATGGAATTTCGTGATCAATTGAGTAATAAACATCAGCTTGGTAGCAATGGCGAATTCAGGATGGATGTCTACCGTATTTGTTAGATACAAAATTTTAAGTCTGCAAGTGCTCAAACAATAATATTAAGTTGTAAGTCTGCAAGTGCTCAAACAATAATATTAAGTTGTAAAGATAACGAAGCCTTTGGCCCGATATTTTAAGAATTATTCAAATGAAACATAAACCCAAGTATTTACTTTAAATTCTGCTCTCTGTTTTTCTTATAGATATGGGTTAGAAATAAACATTCGTATGAGTTTAATTTTTCGGGTAGTACCTTTCCTCTTCTGTCTAAAATGAGTGGAGTGAAGCTAAGAAACTCACCTCTTTGATTATTTCTTAGACAAATGCCCTCCTCTGCATTCCCCAAAAGAGCTAAGAAATCTCTCATTGAAGGGGAAAAAAAAAAGTAAAATTTGTTTTTAGTCACATTTTAAAAAATTATTAATTTTCAGCCTTTTAAATAAATCAATTAGGTCATGTATCCATTTTATCCAAATTGCCCTTTGCCTATCTTGTTTTTATCATCCATTGCTCATAGTATACGATCATTAGCTTCCTTTATTTATAGTTTGAGTTTTGTTGGGATATATTTTTGGTGATTTTTCGAGTTTTATTTTTGTCTTTTGGATGTCAAGTATTGATATTTAAGGTTAGATTTGGTTGTAATAGACTTGAAAATGAAGGTATCCGATTAGACATAGCATCGGTACCGATTTTAAATAGCGCATTTTACATCTATGTGGAGAATAGTTTCGTAAAATTGGATATAGAACAAAAATAGTTTGTTTGAGGGGCTATAAAATATAATTTCATTAAAAAAATGGATAAAAACGAATTTTTTCATTTGTTTTTAGATAAAAGTAAATTGGTCCCTTAAAAAACTTAATTCTTTTGTGACTATCTATTTTCCCTAACAAAACACCATTTGTTAGTGTAGTTGCCTGAATACCTCTTGTCTAAGATCGGAGGTTCGATTCCTCTTAATGAATATTAATAAACACTAATGCAGATATCCCTTTCACAATAGTTTTCTTCCACAAGATGTCAATCTTAAAATAAAAAACTATCCTCCCCAACACAAAGGCTTGTGTAAAACTGATTGATCTTCTGAAACCACTTAGGAACTCCCTCTTGATAACCTTTAGCACAGAGAATTTTCCCAATTTATTTTTATTTGCTCTGCCTTTGATCATAGTGTAGAGATTTTATTTGTTCCTTTTTCATGCTTTTAAGCCTTTGCCGTGTTTCTTTCAACCATATGTACAAGTTGTAGCTTACAACGCATTTCTAGATTTACTAATTCATTTCAATTACATTTCATTGAAATTAACCGTTTGTGTTGTCAAGTATAAGGCTTGATGGCTTTTCACATGAAAAATGGGAATTTATTATTATTATTTTTTCTATTTTCCATCATGTAGAATTAGGGATAACAACAGATTGGGTTTGGGCATTTGACAAAGCCTTGCAAGTTTGGTTTGGATCAAACACACTGCAAACCCGCAAAATGTCTTAAAGCCAATTTATGATAAAGTTATATCCTCAAATATAACCAAATAAGCAAAATTTATATCATTTTCAAACTCCAACAACAACATGAACAAATCTAACATTAAATTCTAACATAATAAATTAAAAAAAAAAATAAATCTAATAAATCTAGCATAATAAGACACAAAATATGACTATGGGTGGATGCAAATGTGGATTTTTTTAAACATAATAATATACATAGATTTGAGTGTAGTTTTTTTTTTTTTTTTTAATACAAATAAATATATGTCTCATTCGCCTTAAGAAGTCAATGGTTTTAGTCTACTTTTTTTTTTTTTTTTAAATTAAAACACAAGGTGTGGAAAATGTTTTTTACCTTTTTTTTTTTTTTTTGGTGTTTTGTTTTTTAAGCAGTTGTTATTTTCTGAATGTGAGAGTAATTATCTAGACTGTTTGGTGATCTAGACAATTATGTAACTCGTACCAAGGTCAATGTTCAAAAAACAAAAAAGTAGGAGATATGGAAGAGGAAGTAATATGATTTTATTTAGAGTTAATTGCAAATAATATACTCAAATTTCGTTTTTTCCCCACAAGGCTTTGGGTGCAATTTTTTGTTTTGTTTTTTTGTTTTTAAATCTAAATAAACTTTCAATTACAAGAAAGATACAATATAGTCAGACTCAGTATCAAGTTAAGTGTTATCCTCATTTGAGGTCAAAGCAAGAAAAACAAAGGTATGTGTCACCCTATTACAACAACGTGGAGTAGAGTGACATTGTTGAAATTCCACTTTTTGACATAGTGCTTTAACATCTTCTATAATGTGAAAAACATGACTCCATAAAGGAGAATCATTTATAATTTAAGAAACAACATTAATTGCATCCAATGCAAGGTAGGAGACTTTGAGATTAAGTCTATCAGCTAAGACAAGTCCTTCCCTAACAGCCATTAACTTACCAAGTTCAGCATTGTACCTGCCTTTTAGAGGTCTGGAAAGTGCTGCAATAACTCGTCCATGACAATCTCTTATTGCTGCTCCTACACCAATCCAGGATCCAGCCTGCTTGACTGAAACATTAGTATTTAGTATAAGAGTTTGCAGAGGTGGGGGAATCCAAGAAATGGATGCAATTCTGCTTGAAGAAGGTGAACAAAGGTTAAGCAAACGCTGGGCATGATGATACTCAAGCATTAATCCCATACCCCGTTCTATCAATTCCAAACAACCACGAACTAGTTTGTCATGAAGTGCATTGTTGCGATTAAACCAGATACACCAAAGCAACATACATAAGATTTCCCATTCAGCTTTAGAGATGCTGTCTTGAAGGCCAAAAAAGAGCTCTAAACACGGGAAACCTTTAAAACGTTGAAGCAGTATATAGAATGAAGTCTATCGCCAGATTTCCTTTGCTAAAGCACACCAAAACAGTTCATGAAGAGTCATCTCAAACTCTTTGGGGGAATATTCAGAGACCATATAAGCTTCCACCAGCATCCAGTTGAGGTTGAGGATGTTCCTTTGTCTTTGTACTTTTCTGCAAATTCCATTCGGTATTGATATTGTTTTTGAAATTGTGTTTTTGAAAATTATTTTTACAAAAAAAAAATCATATTTTACAAGTGATGTTTTTGAAAATGTAATGCGTTTGGAATTTGGATGGATTTGTAAAATATTATCCTCAAAAATGAAAAATGATGTAAATGTTTTTGAAAATATTTAAAATAATTGTTTGGAAGGAAAAATAAGGTTCATTTTAAAAATCTATTTTTGAAAACGGTGAAAAAAAAAAAAGAGTTGTATTTTGCTTTTTAATTATAATTTGTGAAAAGATGTTTTCCATTTTAAAACATATTTTATAATACCAGCCCGCAAACACATTTATTCTGACTTTTTAATTTTTAAAAATGAATAACCATTTTGAAAAATGGATCCAAACACCAATCATTCTGTAAGTCAACGCTTTCTGAATAAGGGTAAAATGGTCATCTTCAGACAATTGAAAATATAAGATAAATAATCAATATAATTATTGTTCATTTATTTAATAAAGAATCAATTTAAAAAATAAGATCAAATGGAGGAAAAATTTCGTCCGTTTTGATGATGGTAGAGTTCATTTTCCATATGATTCTTCTCCCCCTCAAGCCCTATTCAGGAAAAAACTCATATCTCTCTTTTTCAATCAAATCACAAACTATTGGAAACAGCTTTAATAGGTTAAAACCTATATAAAAATCTAAAAACTTATATTAAATCAATAAGAATTATTATAGAGAAAATATACCTGAATCCATATTGTTAAATTTGAGTAGGATTGAATATTCTATAGTCAAATTTCCCTAGGTTGCTCTATAATTTTCTTCTTGAATGAGAAAGGAGAAAGAGAGCAAAATCATATTGATTTGACTTGGAGACCATAACTCTAATTATGTTATTTATATACTAATCTAATTAGGTTCTCATTAACCCTAATTAATTAGTATTGAGTTTTTATACATTAAAGCACATACTCAATGAATATCTTTAGAGCCCAATTAATAGATCATTTATTTGACCTTATTAAAATAGATAACCTATAATATAATTATTATTTAATATGTAAGCCCATATTAAGAAATATAAAAAATCCCAACAAGCTCCCACTTGGGCTACATATGTCTCTTAAAACAATTATATTATCTATTATCTTGAGTGCACACTGAAAAACTATCTTTCCTGAAATATCCCCTTAATTATAATCTGATCCATCAACTATATTAGTATAGGATCAAAGCGACCTTTGTTACATATATTCGTAACTAGACTCATCAATTATCACCATACCAATATATTCAATGACATAGATCAAGTATGGATGCGTAGCATGGAAATTACATGTAATGTGATCTCAAACATGCTTATTTCCAATTGGTCATACTTTAATCTTTAGTGAGATCAAATAGAAATAATATTCAGAGTTTATAACTGAACTTTATATTTTATTCTGTAGAAAATAAATATAAAACATGTATGTAACAAAGAACATCGAAATCCTAACTCCCACTAAACATGCACATCATTAACCAAAATAACAGTCATATGAGCAGTGTGCTCATGAAAGACCTTGAGTGGTAACCCATTAGTAAGTGGATCTGTAATCATGGAGTTTGTCCCAATATGTTCTATAGCCACCTGACGACTCTGAACTCTTTCTTTAACAACAAGAAACTTGATGTTTATATGTTTTGACTTCGTAGAGCTTCTATTGTTGTTGGAATATATCACAGTTGAATTATTGTCATAATATATCTTTAATGGTCTTTCAATACAATCCACAACTCGTAGCCCCATGACAAAATTTTGAAGCCATATCCCATGATTAGATGCCTCATAACAAGCTATGAATTCAGCTGCCATAGTGGAAGAAACTATGAGTGTCTGCTTAGCACTCTTCTAGGAAATAGCTCCTCCAACTAGTAGATAAATATAGCCCGACGTGAATCTTTTACTATCTTGGCATCCAGCCAAATCGGAATCAGAATATTCAATGATTTGTAAATTATCTGATCTTCAATATGTGAACATGTGATCTTTTGTTCTTGTAAATAACACATAACTCGTTTGACTGTTTTCCAATGATTCATCCCTAAGTTACTTAAATATCTACCCAACATTCCTACTATGAACGCAATGTCCGGACGCGTGCATACTTGAGCATACATTAGATTTCCTACAGTTGACGCATAAAGAATCTTTTGCATTTCTTTTCGTTCCAACTCATTTTTAGGGCATTGACTAAGACTAAACTTGTCTCCTTTAGCTACAGGGGTGTCTCTTGGTGCACAACTTTTCATGTCGAATCTATCAATAACTTTTTCGATATAGCTCTTTTATGATAACCCAATGATACCTCGAGTTCGATCTCGATGTATCTGTATGCCTAATACAAAAGAGGCGTCCCCAAGATCTTTCATCTCAAAATTCTTTGTCAGAAATCTCTTGGTTTCGTGCAATAAGCCTATATCACACTAGCAAGTAGTATGTCATCGACATATAACACCAAAAATATATATTTACTCCCATTGAACTTATGATATACACAATCTTCAACTTTATTTACCTCAAATCCATATGAGATAATGATTTGATGAAATTTGTGATACCATTTACGGGAAGCTTGTTTGAGACCATAGATGAATTTCTTTAATTTGCAAACCATTTTTTTTGGGCCACCGGATACAAAGTTTTCTGGTTGCATCATATATATTATTTCGTCAATGTCACCATTGAAAAACATAGTTTTTACATCCATCTGATGTAGCTCCAAATCAAAATGAGCCACAAGTGTCATTATAATCCTGAAAGAGTCTTTCGTTGAAACTGGAGAGAAAGTCTCTTTGTAATCAATGTCTTCTTTCTAAGTGAAACCCTTAGCAACTAGACGAGCCTTATATCTCTCAACATTGCCTTTTGAATCCCTTTTGGTCTTAAATATCCATTTGCAACCAATGAGTTTCGCATCTTCAGATAATTCGATGAGATCCCAAACATCATTGTTCTTCATAGAATTCATCTTATCATTCATAGCATCAATCCACTTTTGAGAATTAGAACTTTGTTTGGCTTGATGGAAGTTGATTGGATCATCTTCCACCACTCCTATATCAATTTCATGTTCTTGAAGAAAAACGATATAGTCATCCGGAATCGCACTTTTCCTTTCTGTAGTGGATCGTCTCAATGGTACATCCTCTTGAGGTTGTTGAGTTTGCACTTCGGGTATAATTTCTTCATTTTGCACAGGGAGCTCGTCTACATTGTCTTGATATTCCAGATTTGCATTTTGAATAATATCAGAAATAGAAGTCTAATCATTATTAATAGCAATAATAGGAAGAGAAACAAATTTCTCTTCAAAGACAATATCTTTAATCTTATCTCCCCCCACAAACTCAACTTCCTCAAAAAATCTCGCATTTCTTGTCTCAAAAAATGTTCTAGTAGTGGGATCGTAGAACTTGAAACCCCTTAACCGTTCAGAGTACCCAACAAAATAGCAGCTTACAGTTTTTGAGTCCAATTTCTTTTCATTTGGCATATAAGGTCTTGCCTTAACTGGACAACCTCAAATATGTAAATATCTAATATTAGGCTTTTTGTCTGTCCATAATTCATAAGGGGTTTTAGCTACCGCTTTACTTGGAACCTTGTTGAGGATATATACTGCAGTATTTAGTGTTTCTCCCCAGAGGGATTCTAGTAAAGACGAATGATTGATCATACTTCTTACCATGTTCTTAAGCATTCTGTTTCGTCTTTCAGCAACACCATTCATGCTAGGTTTGCCTGGCATTGTGTATTGCTGGACGATATCGTATTCCTCTAGGAATTTCGCAAAAGGTCCTGGACATTGTTCACCAGATCTGTCATATCTGCCATAGTATTCACCACCACGATCAAATTTGACAGCTTTAATTTTCTTGTCAAGTTGATTTTCAACTTCAACTTTGAAGGCCTTAAAAACATCCAGAGATTGAGACTTCTCATGTATCAAATATGGGTACCCATATCTTGAATAGTCATTTATGAACGTAATAAAATACTATTGACAATTCCAAGAAGTTGTAGGAAATGGTCCACAAATATCAGTATGAATTAATTCTAAGACATCAGAACACATGTTGACATCTAATTTCTTAATGTTTGTTTGTTTCCCTTTAATACACTCAATACAGATTTCGAAATCTGTCAAATCAAGGGAATCAAGAATCCTATCAGACATAAGCCTCTGAATTCTCTGTTTAGAGATATGACCTAAACGCTTGTGCCATAGTGTGGTAGAATCCCTGTAAGTTAATTTTCGTTTTGTACTTCGTGAATTTATATGCAAAGTTTCATTAATTGAAGACAATTGTATTCAACAAATATAGGTTATCATGCAAAGATAAAGAACTAGTACCAATAATATTTGAATCTTGAAAAAGACTGAATTTATTATTTCTAAATGAACAAGAATAACTAAATTTATCAAAAATAGAAACTGAAACCAAATTTCGTCTAAAAGGTTGTACTACATAAGTCTCTTCTAAATTTAAAAAATGATCAGTCTTTAACAATCACCTAAAAGTTCCTATAGCCTTTACTGCAATTGTTTTGTTGTCGCCCATATAGATAAATCTTTCAACATCATTTAGTTGTCGGCTCCATAGACAACCCTGCATAGACACACTTATGTGAGTAGTGGCACCAAAATCTATCCACCAAGTGTGTTTAGGTACAAAAACTAAATTAACTTAAGAACAAACTAAATTGAGAAGCATACATTTCTTGACACACCAATTGACGTATTTGAGATATTCTTTCTTCATGTGTCCAACTTTCTTACAAAAGTAACAGGTAAACTCCTTATCCTGCTTCTTTTGCACCTTATATTGTGATGTCCCAACTGTAGCTTTTTTTTTTTTTTTTTGCTTTTTTTGTTCTAAGAGATAGTTGCTAAGTTAGCACTTTCAATACCTTCTTGCTTTAATCTTTCCTCTTCTTGCACACAGTGAGATATGAGCTCATTAAGAGTCCATTTATCCTTTTGAGTGTTGTAACTCACTTTAAGTTGACTGTATTGTGCAGGAAGAGAAATCAAAACTAAGTGCACTAGCAAGTCCTTAGACAGTTGTAACTTTATTGCCTTAGTGATGAGAATAAAGAAACATCACCAAAGGATCCATTGCATGTTCCAGTTGGGCCAATTACAAGAGCAAGAGCTAAGAGGTTTAAAGAAGCACTTAATGGATTGGTTCAAGTGATTTGGACTGATTTTAAAATGATGGATTTCAAGATGGGCTAAAAAGAAGACTTTAAGGTGAAGATCAAAGCTTAATCAATTGAATTAAAGCAATTAATGAGCTTGATTCTAGCTAATTTCTTGCCCATGAAGACTTTCCAATATGAAGATGATTCTTAGCCATCAAAAACTTTCCAATATAGAGTAGATTCTTGATCATCAAGACTTTCCAATATGGAGCAAATTCTTGGTCATCAAGACTTTCCAATATGGAGCAAATTCTTGGTCAACAAGACTTTCTAATATGGGGTTAGTTTCTTGCCAATTTTTTTTAAGACAATTAGTATTCAATTTTAATAATTTATTTTGCTGATTGTAAGGGCTTAATTGCCTAATATTAAGTATTTCCTTTCTTTTATTTTGAACTATATAAACCAATGTAACCCTAAAGGGGAATTCAGTTAATGATTAATAATATTAGTGAGAGTATTCTCTTTAGTTCTTCGTAGAACTTTTCGAACTTATCAGGATTTTCCTGTGGCGTTCGTCATAGACTTATCAATCAATTCTTCCATCATTGATTGTGGCGTCTTCACCATATCAAGGTTCTTGCTTCCATATAAGCAACGGGTCGAGGTTTTCCATACAAATATGATTCTAAATTATCTTGGATCCTTACTTGATTCACGAGTTTCGTTAGTTCTTGACGTGGTTCGTATCATTTGGTATCAGAGCTTGGTTTAGTCTCAGGTTTGCCTATCTTCTTTATTTTATTCTAAAAAAAAAAAAAACTTAGAAACAAAAAAAAAACTTAGAAACAAAAAAAAAATCCAGAAACAAAAAAAAAAAAAAAAAAGAAGCATAAAAAAAAATCCAAAAAAAAAATACAAAAAAAAAATCGAAAAAAAGTGTGATATTGAGATTTAATTTTTGCAATCTTGTTTCATTTTACATCTTTGTTTTCCTTTATTGAGTCTCAATCCGAATTTCTTATTGCCATCAAACCCATAAAAATTCCATCACACAACCTTGTAATTTTTTTTCTAGCCTTTGAATCTGAATTTTTTGGTGAGTTTGTGGTGAACTAATATTGGAAATTATGATATTTGTTTGATTAGTTTGATAAGAACCTATAGAGGATTACTACGAGTGGAAAAAGGCAAGAGTGGTGAGCACATTAGAGGGTAAAAGCCAATATGATTTTGTGTGAAAACACGAGTGAAAGTTGAGTGCATCTTTGTTTGAGTGAAACACGTGAAGGAGTGCGCAAGGTTTCTTTTATTATTATTATTATTATTATTATTATTTTTCTTTCTTTTCTAACTTTGTTTTGTAGCAAATATGTCAAACAATAAGGACAAAAATACTTACGAAAGCGTGTCAAGAGAGGTTGATCCGAAGTTATTAATGGAAGCCTTAATGAGTGAGATGAGGAGAATGTTGAGAGCGGAGATGGAGCAGGTTCATGAACGATTAGATCAGATAGAGAATGTACGTATGGGACAACCATAAAATGTTCCTAATGTGCATAGGAGAGAAAGGGTTCAACCTAGGGAAGTGAGAATTGAAGATGAAGAGTATTATGGGGATGGTTTTGAAGAAAAAGATGACCAGAATTCTATTGTTAGCAATAGGAGGTATGGTGGGTGGTTTAGAGAAGCTAGGAATCGGGAGGATAATAACTTAGGTAGTATTAAGATAAAAATTTCATCGTTTCAAGGCAAAAATGATCCCGAAGCTTACCTTGAATGGAAGAAAAAGATGGAATTAGTATTTGATTGTCACAATTATTTGGAGCTTAAAAAGATAAAACTTGCAGCCATTGAATTTTCAGATTATGCGATTATTTGGTGGGATCAATTGGTTTTAAACAGAAGAAGAAATAGAGAGCGTCCAATAGAGACGTGAGAGGAAATGAAAACTGTGATGAGGAGACGGTTTGTTCCAAGTCATTACTATCGGGAGTTGTACTAGAAATTGCAAAGACTTACACAAGGTAATCGAAGTGTGGAGAATTATTATAAGGAGATGGAACTCGCTATGATCCGCGCGAATGTAGAGGAGGATCAAAAGGCTACTATGACTAGGTTCTTGACTGGTTTGAACCCGAAAATTGCTAATTTGGTAGAATTGCAACATTATGTGGAGTTGGAAGGTATGGTGCACATGGATATCAAGATCGAGAACTAACTCAAGAGGAGAGGTAGCAATACATGACAAAACCCTAGCTCGAGTTCATCGTGGAGGTCGAATATTATGAGGAAAGAGGATAAGCAAGCCATGGCCAAGCCCAAAATTGAGCAAAAGCAAGAAACGACCAGCCATAGAAATCAAGGTAAAATAAATTCTGCTACCACTCGAAATCGTGACATTAAGTGTTTTAAATGTCAAGGCAGGGGTCACATAGCAAGCCAATGTCCAAACAAAAGAGTTATGGTATTGCGAGAGGATGGCGAGATTGAATCGAATGATGAAGATGACACCGAGTCTATGCCACCATTGGAGGACGTGAATGATGAGGAATATGTTGTCCAAGGTGAATTGTTGGTTGAAAGGAGAGCTCTAAGTGTGCAGGTCAAAGAAGATGATGAGGTGCAGCGGGAAAACATCTTTCATACTAGGTGCCATGTTCAGAACAAGGTATGTAGTGTGATTATTGATGTGGTAGTTGTACTAATGTTGCAAGCACTATTTTGGTAGAGAAATTGGGGCTACTAACACTTAAAAATCCACAGTCATACAAGTTACAATGGTTGAATGATAGTGGATGGTTGAATGATAGTGGCGAAGTGGAGGTAAACAAACAAGTGTTAATTTCTTTTTTGATCGGTAAATATGAAGATGAGGTGTTGTGTGATGTTGTACTGATGCAAGCTGGACACTTGTTGTTAGGACGACCATGGCAATTTGATAGGCGTGTGAAGCATGATGGATTCTCCAATAAATACTCTTTTGTACTCAATCAAAGACCAATCACTCTTGTTCCAATGACACCAAAACAGGTTTATGAAGATCAAGTGAGGTTGCAAAAAGAGAGTAAAAATCAGAGGGAGGCCGAGAAAAATGAGAGAGAAAAGAAAAGAAAGATTTCACCATTGAGAGAAAATTAGAAAGAAAACAAAAGAATTTCTATGCAAGAGCGAGTGACATAAAAAGAGCATTGTTTTTAACTCAGCCAATGATTATACTTTTGTACAAAGAGGCATTTTTAAATACTAACGAACTTGACCCCGGTTTGCCTAGTTCTGTTGTTTCTCTTTTGTAGGCTTATGAGGATGTCTTTCCCGAGGAAACACCATATGGTTTACCACCAATTTGAGGGATAGAGCATCAAATTGATTTTGTACCCAGTGCAACCATTCCAAACCGACCAGCCTATAGGAGTAATCCCGAGGAGACAAAGGAGCTACAAAGGCAGATTAATGAATTGATGGAAAAGGGGTAAGTGAGAGAAAGCATGAGTCAATGTACAGTTTTGATTTTGCTAGTTCCCAAGAAGGATGGGACATGGAGGATGTGTGTTGATTGCCGAGCCATCAATAACATAACGGTAAAATATCGACATCCCATTCCTAGATTAGATGATATGCTTGATGAATTGCATGGATCTTATGTTTTTACAAAGATTGATCTTAAAGTGGATATCATCATATTAGAATGAGAGAATGAGACGAATGGAAAACTGCTTTTAAAACAAAATATGATTTATATGAATGGTTAGTTATGTTTTTTGGATTAACTAATGCATCAAGTACTTTCATGAGATTAATGAACCATGTTTTGCGTGCTTTCATAGACAGATTTGTTGTGGTTTATTTTGATGATATTCTGATTTATAGCAAAAACTTGGATGATCATGTTGAACATTTAAAACTTGTTTTAAATGTTTTAAGGAAAGAAAAGTTATTTGCTAACCTTAAGAAGTGTACCTTTTGCACGGATAAGCTTGTGTTTCTTGGATTTGTTGTGAGTACACAAGGTATACATGTTGATAAGGAGAAGGCATGTGCAATCCAAGAATGGCCGAGTGATACAAGTGTAGGTAGTGTTCGTAGTTTTCATGGACTTGCTAGTTTTTACAGAAGGTTCATGAAAAACTTTAGTAGCATCACCGCACCGCTTACCGAAGTTATAAAAAAGAACATTGGATTCAAATAGGGAGACGAGTAAGAGAAGGCGTTCCAACTGATCAAGGAAAAATTAACTCATGCTCCTTTACTTGCTTTGCTTGATTTTACTAAAACGTTTGAAATTGAATGTGATGCTTCAGGTATTGGTATAGGCACAGTCCTTATGTAAGGAGGAAGGCCAATTGCATACTTTAGCTAGAAACTAAGCGGGGCAACCCTAAACTACCCTACTTATGACAAAGAATTGTATGCATTGGTTCGAGCTTTGGAGACATGGTAACACTACCTATGGCCTAAGGAATTCGTGATTCACACTGATCATGAGTCCCTAAAGCATTTGAAAGGCCCACACAAGTTGAACAAGAGACATGCACATTAGGTGGAATTCATAGAGACATTTCCATATGTGATTTGGTACAAACAAGGTAAGGAAAACGTCATGACGTATGCACTCTCCCGCAGGTATGTATTACTTTCCACTCTTGATGCTAAGTTGCTTGGTTTTGAACACATCAAAGAACTATATCCGTTAGACCATGATTTTAGTGATGTGTATCAATCTTGTAAGAAATCTGCGTTTGGGAAGTTCTTTAGGCATGATGATTATTTGTTTCAGGAAAATAAGTTGTGTGTGCCTAATAGCTCATTACGAGATTTGTTAGTGAGGGAATCATATGGTGGAGGTTTAATGGGACACTTTGGAGTTGCTAAGACCTTAGCCGTTTTGCAAGAGCACTTCTATTGGCCACATATGAAAAGGGATGTTGAGAGAATTTGTGGTAGATGTGTTACATGTAGGCAAGCAAAATCTCAAGTGCGACCCCATGGTTTATACACACCACTGCCCATTCCTAGTGAACCTTGGATTGATATCTCGATAGACTTTGTGTTAAGTTTGCCTAGGTCTAAAGGTGGTAAAGATTCAATTTTTGTGGTTGTGGATAGATTTTCTAAGATGACACATTTTATTCCATGTCACAAGACTGATGATGCTTTACATGTTATTGAATTGTTCTTTAGAAAGATTGTGAAATTGCATGGTATGCCTAGGACAATTGTTTCGGATAGAGATGCTAAGTTCTTGAGTTACTTTTGGAAGTCTTTGTGGGGCAAGTTAGGAACTAAGTTATTGTTTTCTACTACTTGTCACCCTCAAACTGATGGTCAAATCGAAGTAGTAAATAGGACTTTGTCTACTTTGTTAAGGGTTATTATAAAAAAGAACATCAAAACGTGGGAAGAGTGTTTACCACATGTTGAGTTTGCTTATAATCGTACTGTCCATTCTGCAACTAAGTTTTCACAATTTGAAATTGTTTATGGTTTTAATCCTTTAACTCCATTGGATTTAACGCTATTACCTATGTCTGAACATGTTAACTTAGATGAAAAGAAAAAAGTTGAATTTGTTAAGCAGATACATGAGAAAGCAAGACTCAACATTGAGAGGAGAACAGAGCAATATGCAAAACAAGCTAACAAAGGGCGACACAAGTTGATTTTTGAACTCGGAGATTGGGTTTGGTTGCACTTGAGACAAGAAAGATTTCCAGCTCAAAGGCGGTCAAAGCTGCTTCCGAGAGGAGATGAAACTTTTCAAGTCCTTGAACGCATCAATGACAATGCATACAAGTTAGATTTGCCAGGTGAGTACAACGTTAGTGCCACTTTCAATGTTATTGATTTATCTCTTTTTGATGTAGGTGAAGATTTGAGGACAAATCATTTTCAAGAAAGAGGGAATGATGAGAATAAGGAAGCATCACCAAAGGATCCATTGCATGTTCCAGTTAGACCAATTACAAGAGTAAGAGCTAAGAGATTTAAAGAAGCACTTGATGGATTGGTTCAAGTGATTTGGGCTGATTTTAAAATGATGGATTTCAAGATGAGCTTAAAAGAAGACTTTAAGATGGGCTTAAAACAATATCAAGGCTTAATCAATTTAATTAAAACAATTAATGAGCTTGATTCTAGCTAATTTCTTGCCCATGAAGACTTTCCAATATGAAGATGATTCTTGGTCATCAAGAACTTTCCAATATGGAGTAGATTCTTGGTTATCAAGACTTTCCAATATGGAGCAAATTCTTGGCCAACAAGACTTTCCAATATGGGGTTGATTTCTTGCCAATTTTTTTTTTTTCAAGACAATTAGTATTCAATTTTAGTAATTTATTTTGCTGATTTCAAGGGCTTAATTACCTAATTAAGTATTTCCTTTCTTTTATTTTGAGCTATATAAACCAATGTAACCCTAAAAGGGAATTCAGTTAATGATTAATAATATTAGTGAGAGTATTCTCTTTGGTTTTTCGTAGAACTTTTCGAACTTATTAAGATTTGCCTGTGGCTTTAGTCATAGACTTATTAATAAATTCTTCCATCATTGATTGTGGCGTCTTCACCATACGAAGGTTCTTGCTTCCATATAAGCAATGAGTTGAGATTTTCCATACAAATCTGATTCTAGATGATCTTGGATCCTTACTTGATTCATGGGTTTTGTCAGTTCTTGACGTGGTTAGTATCATTTAGTTTAGAAGTAATATGAGACATCTCAATGATGTACTCTCCTATGTCCCTTTTCCTTTATATTTCATTGAAACAAAGTTAACCAAAATGGTACTTGTTTCAACCTTTTCGTTTTTCGCAAAACGCTATTTTATTTCCTTAAGGAATTTCTTAGTATTTTTCTTTTCGGACATAGAGTCCTTAAAAGTTTTCGAAATGGAACGTTTCATGATCATAAGACACATACGATTAGAATGGTCCCACTTCTCCATACTCGCCTTTTCATCAGCGGTACTATTCTCATTAAAAGATGCAAGCTGTTCTTCCTGAAGCGCAAGGTCAAGATCTATGCAATAAAGAACAATCATAACGTTCTCTTTCCAATTCTTGAAATTCGTGCAATTAAGCACAGAAATAGAATTGATATTAACAGTTATTGTTGAAGTAGAAGTAATAATTGAATTGAGAACAAAACTAAATACAAGCTCACAATTAATAATCATGTCACAACATAAGAATACTCAATTAATAAATTTATACATGATATGATCAAACGATTCCCATAATGGTGGGCTCTAAAACAAGATACCTAACACAATATTGACATTTAGTCTTTGGACAGAAATATCAACTGTAAGTGATACTCTTCGTATAGTAATCAAATATTGACAATTAATCCTGTCAAGTAATAGGTCTTTCTTTGGACCGACTTATTACTTACATGAAAAACCTAATAATTGTCACATATTTATTACCACAAGTATGTCTATTATTTGGCCAAACAACAACCTTCCTTTGGGTCGGTCATTATTCGCATAAACAATCGACATACACATCTTAATATTTCAAAATAAACAAATTTATATTATAGAGATTACTTTGGTAACATATAATTTCAATTCAATTTATTTTGAATTATCAGCAACAAGGTGAATTTAACAATTCTATAATAATTCGAAACAATCTCATTTAAATACACATTAAACAACCATTTGTTCAAATAAAAATAATAATAATATTAACAAAAGATTGATGGTTGTCCAATAGAATATATGCATGATCCAAAAGTAAAATACACATTATCCAATAAATACATACATATATATTTCACACTACTGCCACGTTTTTTTTTTTTTTAATTAGAAAGCAAACCCGATTAAAAAATATATATATATATGAGACAAGCAATTCTAGCTTTAGTAGATGTAACCAACATAGAAGGCATTCATGCAGTGCAAAATTACATAAACTATATAAGCCACCACATTAAAATAACGCAACACAGAAAACATTCTTTTCAATGTCAGACGAATATTAAAATATTAATTCACTAAAGTGGATTGCTACCACAATCTTAAATAATATGTTTCTGGACATGCGCTGATGAAAGAAAATAAACAAATAGGAATCTATGTCCCTGAATCATTCTTTACTTATAAGAGAAAACAATCTCAAAACTCAAAGTCATGATTTGCGGCTATTGGTAAATATATATATATATATATATATATATTTGTTCATACATTCTTCAATTGTTTTCAAAAAAACGGCAAACTAACAAAAAAAAAAAGAAAAACCAAACACCATAGAAATTCAATATATTTTTCTTCATGCTTCCATGACAATAATAATAACCAAACCAATTGATTTTTCAATGATTCAACATGAAGATCACCCCATCTCTAGGGTCGACATCAATTTGTAATGGAACAAGTTCTCCCCTTCAAAGTTCTTATATACTTATATATATATATATATATTTATATATAGACAAGCACACACATAGTCTTGACATAAAAAAGAAAAAGAAAAAGTGATTGAATCTTAAAATGTATTAATGATTGTAATTTATTATACATAATTACAACTAAACATATATAGTTATAATCAATAAATATGATCACATTTATTGATTGTAATAATACATGTTTAGTTGTAATTATATATAATAAATTATAATTACATATTTTTTTTGTTAAGTGTATGCATACCCCAAATGTATGTTAGAATGTGCTATACATATATTGATTTATTTAATATATATTTTCAAAATACATTTTTTTTTGTTAAGTGTATGAATATATATATTTAATTTATTTTAAAGTTTTAATATTTATTTAAAAAATAAAAACTAAGGTAAATAAGGTCAAAAGACAATTTTACCTCTCGCAGTTAACTCTAACGAAGAGTCACTAACGGCGGATGGGTTAATTGCAATAAAACTGAAAAGTTTGATCCGCTTGAATAAAGTTTCAAACTAAATAGTTAAATTGTAATTTACTATATATATATATATATATATAACAATAGATATATCTATGTACATTTATATTAATGAGTTCATTGAATATATTTTATTATTTAGTTATTAATCAAATAGGTTAAACTCGATTATTTTAAAATAATGGATAAATTAGACATTTTAAACTAAATCATATGGGCATTTTCGATTCTTTCCTATCAAATTTCAGTCATGTGTTAAATGAGATAGAAAGCCACTTTTCATGTCAAATCACTATTCATGATTGATTATATTTATTAATGTCAAGTTACTGTTTATATTAAATGAGATGAAAAGTCACCATCAGGTGCTTGTGATTTTGTTGTTTAATCAATATTATTACATTTTACAAAAATTAAAAGAATCAATTTTTTTTGGACATATTACATATACTTGACATACATTATAAGCAACTAGTACTGTCAGATTCCTTATATAAGATGTATTGGGGTGCTCCCCACAACAGAGGCTCCCGAAAGTAGAAGAAAGGCTCCTAAGAGAGGAGAAACCCACAAAGGAAAGGGAAAATATATCACCTATGTTGTTGGCACAAAGGGTCGAATCATGCACTTGGCACTTTGCTGGGCACGTAAAGGCCAAAGGCCACTGCCATTGAGGTCACACTCCAAGTATTGGAAAAAATCAAACCGGTTTAATTATTGAAATGGTATTTTCTAGACTAGCAAACAAGAAACATATATGTTATAAATTTGGACCACCCGAATAGACCCAGAATGTCTTCCATCTTTAACTATGATATAGCGATTTTTAGAAAGATTATTAAATCTCTAGTGGTTTGATATTTATAGCAATGAAATAGATTTCTACAACTAATTTTATGTTTTTGAAATAAAAAATATTTTAATGTGAATAAATAATATTGAATGTAGACAAGCCATGTTTTCCATTTGCATTATGTGAGTTTCTCGTTCCATTGGGTTTAGCTATTATATATATAGGAACTTTATGGTTATTTGGGCTAGGTTTGGCTATTATATAGGAACTTTATAAAGATACTATTATCATTTTAAGTGAATTTGTTGAATGTTAAGTTTATTTTTTTAGGTAAGTTGTCACAATTAACCTTATCATTCCCATCAAAATATCCTTATAATATTTATTTTCATTTTCAAATGTTTAAAATTAAATGCAATGTGAGCATGGTGGGTTCACATGCTGGGGTAAAACCCCACTTGCAATGCAACATAAGCAACGTTCAACGCTCAGAAACCCCAAAAGAAATTGATCATTTTTCCACTAATTGTAGGTAGTCCTCTCATGTCTTGAGAGTATATTTCCGAACCATATGCTAAGTAGAATAGATTAGTACGCTCCGATAGATATATGACCTAGTGTAAAAGTGACCGTTAGCATTATTTTCTTTTTATTTTTCTATTTTAAAAAACAAAAATCTACAAGAAAAGAAAATAAAAAAAGGGTGAAAATCTAGAAAGATTTCTACTGTCTATCGTAGATGGATGGTGGAAATCTAATTTAATGAAATTTGCCATCCATATAGATCCACTCCACCCTAGATTGTTGTTTTCTTCTATTTAATCTTGAAAAACAAAGCAAAAAGCGGAAAATATTCCTATTCTCATTACCCATATTCTTTAATTTCATTGTCAAAACCATCTCTACATATACATGTATATATTTTTAGCTCAAATACCTCAAAGCCGATATTCAAAAATCATAATTCGAACCTAGATTTGAACTCCAATGTCATTGTCAAGAAGGAAAATAATCATTTTCATTATTACAAAATTGCCATTGATTATCTTCCAATCAAATTGTGACACATCATAGAATTATTATTTTTTAATTCAAGTTACAATTAATAAATATTTTAATTAAAAAAATAGTATTTTTAATATAAAAAAAAATCTCCTTCATCTTTTACCTCTCATCATCTTCCTCATCTCCAATTTCATCTTCTACATTAATCAAAATCAGCATTTTCATCAAACCAACATCACCTAAATTAAACATCAACATCAAACCAAACACCTCCCAAATCTTAAAAAAAAAAAAAAAATTGTCCATGCAAATTTAAAAAAAAAAAATGTTTATGCAAATTTAAAAAAAAAAAAAAATTGGAGATGACATCGCCGCTTAGATCATCTTCACCATCGGAGGCTCCGATGGTGGAGACCCTCTGGTCTCCATCGCTGGAGACTAGATCTGGTCTCCAGCGATGTAGATCAGCGTTGGTCTCCTCGTTGGAGACTTGGTCTCCAGGGTCTAAAGACCAAATGCTGGAGATCAGGTCTCCAACGATGGAGATGCCGGAGACGCGATGGAGACTAGTTGGTCTCCATCGTTGGAGACCCGATCTCCAGCATGGAGACCTGACTAGATAGTCTTCGGCCTGATCTCAACTCCGATAATGGAGACTAGTTTTTTGGTCTCCCTCACCGAAACAACAATGTCCCATGGAGACTTGTTTTTATTTTTTAATTAATTTAAAAATATTTTATATATATTAAATTAAAAATATATAAATATATATTATATTAAAATATATATTAAAAATATGTAACTATATTCAAGTTAAAATGACCAAACTAACCCTCTCCTTGGTAAGATTGACTAACATAAGGACTAAATTTATATTTTTAAAACGTTAGGGATGACGGAAATTCGAAATGCAAATGTTAGTAAAAAAGTAATATTTTGCTAAACGTTTGGGACTAAATTAAAATTTTCCCTTATTTTTATTTTTATTTTTTTGTAATTAAACCCTCTAAAGTGCTATTCTTATGGAGAATCAAATATTCAATATTCTTATGGCTGTATTTATTTATTTTTTTGGAACAAGATTTCTTGATGCGCATGCTCGTGCCGTAAATGTGATTATTTATGTATCATATCCATAGAGTTAACCTGAATCGTAAATGTGATTATTATAAAATAATTTGCGATCGTAAAGAATTTTCTATTGAAGTAATAAAAAAAAATGCAGATAATGAAAATATATTGACAAATAGAGAATATTTAAATGCAAGCATAACAATCTCAATTTGCAGGAGATCATGTGTACAAACAACCAGCACAACAGAAATCTAACTTCCATTTAGTTCATAAAAGATAAATACAATAGTTCATTTTAGCCAAAACAAGTGGCAAACCATACACTAGTCACAAACAGAAACACTGAACCCCTACTGCGTCCACGCAAACGCCAAGGTCTTATTCCATACAATATATAGTACAAGCAAACGCCAACGTCTTATTCCATATAATAATATAGTACCAACTGACCGTCACCATACAAGCAGAGCTGAACAACCTACAGATTAATTATAAAATAGTTAGAATTTTATTCATAAGATATGATCATTATTTAAAGAAATTACCATAAGAAGAATATAAAAATAATATATAATATCACAGACCAAAAGTTTTACCTTAAACATTAGATTTAGGAACTACGTTGAAACCTATGGCATCAACATATTCACCAGCGCGTCCGAAAAAGCCAATAATTTGTGCGCCTTCCATAGGAATAGAGAAGGCAGTACCAGTCGTCTTGCCATAAGGTCCATATGTGCCCTTAGTCGTATGAAAAGTTAGAGATTGGACAGTTTCAAGTCCACCAATAGTTACGACAGTTCCACTTATTGAGGTAAAGTATTCTTCCGGCCAATCAACAAGAACCTAAATATTGATCAGCAAGAATTTTTCATTTAAAAAAGGAAACAAAAAAAAGTTATACACACCCAAAGCCTCATAAATAGAAAGAAAACTAAACTTGTACTTGCCTCAATATAGTCAGTAGGATTATTATCATATTCACCAAACTTGTCCGAATGAGTACTTATACCATTTGAAACATTCGTACTTCTGAAGTATATCGAAATCAAGCGGCCGGCCGAGAACCTCACAAATACCCCTGTGATTACAGAACCACTTGGATTATAGCTCCAAGCCGATCCTCCATTGCCACCCCATGGCCCTAACTTAATGGAACTGGAACTCTGCAGAGAGAAAGATTAATGATTTTTTTAATAATAATAATGTAAAATATACAGAATCAAAAGATATATGAACTTAATTAATTGCTTATTGAAACGAAGAGAAGCCTTGATTACCATTTCTAGCTAAGAGTTGTTTGTAGTTGTGCTGATATGATGAATATGAAAAGCTAGCTTTCTCTATGTGTATTTACAGCCAGCAACACGCAAAGATTATGTGGAGACGTGTAAATTAAGTCACATTTTTAACACCAGCAGCGGCGACACACTTGTAGTCTTTGTCATGTATCAACACAAAGTGCCATTCATGTCATCATCATACTTTGGATAAAAACCAAACTGGTTTAATTACTGAAACGGTATTTTCTAGACTAGAAAACATCAAACATATGCTACAAATCTGGACCACCCGAATAGACCCATAATATCTTCCATCTATAACTATGATTTAGAGATTTTCATAAAGATTATTAAAATTCTTGTGGTTTGAGACTTATACCAATTAAATAGATTTCTACAACTAATTTATGTTTCTGAAAAAAAAAAAATTTTAATGTGAAGAAATGCCATTATCAAGTGCACCATCATGTGAGCCAAAGGCAAGCCACGACAAATCCTCGGCTTGGGATTGGATAGTTTGTGATATGCCTTTCATTTTCTTCACAAGGGATTGGTTGGGTCAATAATTTCTTTCCACATAATTACGCCTTCCAATTTCTTCATACAAGTAATTAATGGGCGGACAAAGATATCATTGATATTAATTGGGTGTTTACAATGACAGATTAATATTCACTATATATATATATATATATATATATATGGGTGTGTAAATCCTATATATTTATGGATAAATAAGGATACTATTAGATTAACTTGGGTGCTTACAGTGACAGTTTAATAGTTAGAGTTTAGATGTGGGTGTACTTATATAAATGGGTGTGTAAATCATATTTATGGGAGGCAATATCCCCACCTGTTTTTCATTTTTAAATGTTTGAAAATTAAAAGCAATGTAGAAGTGTGACAGTTAGTTTTATTTTCATTTTATTTTCTACTTTAAAAAACAAAAAATTACAAGAAAATAAAATAAAAAAGGATAGAGATCTAGACCGTCCATCTTAGATGGATGGTGCAAATTCAATCCTAAATTAGATCTCCAAGGATGGAACTTGCCGTCCGTAGAGATCCAATCTACCCTAGAATGTTGTTTTCTTTCTCTTTAATCTTCAAAAACCAAGAAAAAAGTAGAAAATATTCCCATTCCCATTATCTAGATTTTTTCATTTCATTGTCAACAGGGATAATCCTATTTTTTTCTCTTATAGTTTGACATAATAGTCAAAATCTATCACTAATTTAAAAAATCGCTACAAAACCCTTATTGTTTCATTAAATGGACAAACTACCCCCTATAGTTTGAGAAAATGTTTAGAAAATCTCTTTTAGTTTAAGAAAATGTCTAGAAAACCCTTTGATCTTTTTCATCATTGTACATATTAGAATCACAAAAGAAGTAAGATGAGATTTTTACAAACTATCGGGAGTAATTAACAATTACAACAAATAATAGGGGAAAATTAGGATTATCCCTTGTCAAAATCATCTCTATACATTTAAATTAAGTCACATTTTTTACACCAGCAATAATCACATACTTGCAGTCTTTTTCTTGTATTAATACAAAGAGCTATTCATGTGCTTATTATACTCTCTCCAATCCTAAGACTAGCAGAATAGATAATCTTCAGGAACAAACAAAGACATCCAATAATGAAAATGATCCTCATTTAACCTTTCTTTTTGGGATAATCCCAAAAAACTATGTATAATTTGTAAATGTCTCATTTTTGTCACTCATGTTTCATTTTTATTCGAAATATCACCTAAGATTAATAAGAACACTCAAAGTGCTCCTTAAAAGCACGTTTGAAATTATGACAATGTCTCTAATAGTCATAAAATTCGTTAAGTTAATTTGGTTGATCATTTGACTCTAGAAGTAAAAAGGGAAATGCAGTGAAAAATCAATTAAAATAATATTAATTAAAATATAAAAAAACTAAAATAAATAATATTAAATATAAAATTATTAAAAAAAAGATATCCACCTTTTTTCTCTCACCTCATCCTACTCTCTCTCTCTCTCTCTCACATTCATCACGCTCTCTCTCTCTCTCATCTAACTTCTCTTCCTGTCATCATCATCTTCTTCTTGTTTTGCTTCATCGTTTGTAGTTACATAACTTTTCATTCTTCTTCTTTTGGTCTCCATCCCAGATATTGGAGACCATTTAAGATGATCTTTGGGTCTCCATCACTGAAAGGTGGTTTGTCTAATGGTAGTTTCTGTGTGATTGGGTGGACTGAAGAGTGGTTTCTGTGTGATTAGGGGGGACTAGATGGTGGTTTCTATGTGATTAGGTGTCGTGAGTGATGGATTAGAAACCCAAAGCGATTGGATGTTTTTAAAGATAATGCTTTAGTTTGAAAATGATGGTTCTAGATAAACATGATCTAGATTTTTTTTTTTAAATTCTTTCTTTTTCTGCAATATCTCTTTTTTTAAAAAAAAAAATAAATAAATCCCCTTGTTAATTTTTTCTAAGGCAGTTAAAGTTTTCCAAATCGTCAACTTCAACTTCAAGATGTGGATTGGATTTTCTTTTTAATTTTTTTTAGGTTCATTTTTTCTTCAACATCAATTTAAAATTAAATCCTTTTTTATTATTTTTTATTTTTTACATTCTTTTTTTTTAATTTTTTATTCTTATATTTAATAATATTTTTTTTTGATTTTTTATGTTTTAGTATTATTTAAACTAAGGGTAAATTTGATATTTTAACTTTTTCTAGCATTTTTTGTTAAAAAATTGATGGGAAGGAAAATTTTGGATAAAAATAAAACTAATATAGTAAAAAGGAGATATAGGTAAACTATACACGGTATCTTGGGATTACCCATTTCTTTTAAAAACTGATGGGGCTAAAATGCAAGATTATTTGTTTTTCTACCAGTGGTCCTCTTAACATGACGGAAATGCTAAGATTAACCATATAGAGGTACTAGTTAGAAATTGAAAGGACTTTTTTGGTAATTAATGAAACAACCATGATTAAAGCACTTAATAATTAATATTGCAAACCGATTAATGGACTTCTATATTTTTATATATTTTGGAAGAAACTTTAATTCAATGTGAAATTTACATTTAGAAGAGAACTTAGACTTTAGTAAATAAACAAGCAGGATTTATGAGGTAATATCAAACACTTTGGATTAGTTCTCCTCATATTTGTTATTGATCTGAATCGAACACGGTTGGTTCGGTTCCTTTTGGTTTTGGTGATAGTAGAAGTGATTTGCAATAGCAGTATCAATATTAACATTAGCAAAACTAACTAACCAACATAAACACACAGTAGCAGTACCAATGCACAACTCAAAGTAAAGAAATCTAGTGCTAGTAGTAATACCAGTACTGTTACTTATTAACATTAAAGTACGAACAGTAACAAAACTTGCCAACATTAACACAAAATATTAACACTAAACTAACCGACATTAACAGTGCATAAACCAACCAACGTTAACACAAAATCAACCACAAAAGCAAAAAACTCGTCAAGAAAAAGTGGAGGCACAAAGAGAGAGTTAGAGTTTCAACTAGGTGAATGATTCGACATTGTCGACGTTGAAATTCAGTCGACGAGTAATCAATGCCCAATACCTGCAATCAATGTGAGAAAACACAGAAATCGAGAAAAAGACAATAAAGAACCAAGAATCAAATAGGAAGACAAATGATTTTTAACGTGGTTCAGCAAGTGTGCCTACGTCCACGACTGTCTCTCTTAAATTCTACAGAGTGACAGTATGATATTCAATGTTGTTTGTTACAATGATTTTAGCCCATATTTATAGGGGAAGTATCGTTACAATTTAGGAATTAACAAAATAGGAAGAGAATAATGAATTAATTACACTTCCTAATCTGTTTGAATAGAATCAAGAAACTGCTCCTTAAATTCTGAGATAATGTTGACTGTGTTTGAATTTGAATTAACTTCCGTTTCTGGAGAGAGAATCATGATCAAATTGGGTAACTGCCTATTTTAGAAGATATCACATTAATTGCCTTCTGAACGAGCTGCTTAGTGTCATGGCGGTTTACAACCTCGAACTGGAGTTTGTTGTTCAGTGAATAACGAGCTATGACCTTGCTGTGAGACGAGCTCATTGTTACGAGCTGAAAGGATTGCTGGGCGAGCTGCAGAGCTCGCTGGGCCTGGAGTTTAAATATGGGCCTTGTCTGATGGGCCTTGATTGGGTTGACTTCATTGGGTCTTCTATTGGGCCGAAGTTGGGTTTTTACCAGCTCATTTAGGGAGTCCGGAAAATACACATAACATAAGCCCCCCAGCTCTCAATTCGTTCTACGGATTGGGAGCTCGAGCTCGCTGGTAAAAGCTAGCTTCTCTGGTAAGCCAACTTAGATTACTGTTTTCCCGCTTATCCAAATTCTGTCTTATCAACTTTGACACGTGACAGTCATGCAAGAAGTGACTTGAACCGACGTTGGCACGTCCCTTACACACGCATTAAATGCGCACGTCTTTCAACTGACGGCTACATGATTACAAAGCCGTACCTCACGCTGCACCGTTGGATTTATGACGGTTACACAACACAGAGATCTGACGGCTGGGGCTCGAGTTCATTTGTCTATATAAACTGGTGGAGCCTTTTTCATTTTCTTCTTTATCTGTCATTTTCTTTCAAAGTAACCAAGCAACCAGGCAATCAAGTTCAGAGAACTCACCGGTTTCCTACGAAATCAATACGTCCAGTCACTGTTTTACTCACCTTTACCAAAGATTCACGGTACGTTCTTCATCTGACCCCAAGTTTTCAGCTTTTGGGTTTATTTTTACTGAGTTCATGTTGCATTGTGCTTGCATTTTGTTTTCTGCTTGAAAGGTATGAATGTGTTATATTGTTGCTGTTGAGATTTTGCCATCAGTGTGTTTGAATGGTTTGAATACGTTATGTTATGGAATCTCCACTGTTCTGGGTTTCTGTTGAACACGACTTTTAAATTCTGTTGATTTGATCTTGTGGCATGTTTGTTTGCGAGCTGATTACTGTTTGTGGCCTGTTATGCATGCAAACTCTAGAAATAGGCACCTGTACACCATTAGCTCGCAGGTCGTTTATTCGTAGGTCGAGCCCCCCATTGTACAAGTAATCTGCAAAATAGAACACTTAGAAAATTTTTATTATTTTAATAGTTTACTTGCTGCGACCTGAACATGCTTCCTCTACACAGATGTCTTCAAGCGGAGCTCGCAAGGAAACTACCAGAAGAGAAGGATCAGCTGAAGCTCGAGTTACTTCTGAATCAAGTCATCGAACCATGGAAAAGCAACGAGCTGAAGAAGAGAGGGAAGCTCGCAAATCGTTTGCTCATCACCCATCCTCCTTAAAAGTTTCCGAACTGGAAGGGATTGCTCTTTAATTCCATATCCCCAGAGGTTGTCGTGCGATGTTACCCACTCCAAAGAAACATGCAGTCTACCCTCCGCAGGGATATATCACTGTCAGCACTCAGCACTTGGAACACGGGCTGAGATTCCCAGTTCCTTCCTACTTAATTAGGTTCTTGAACGCTGTCAAGCTCGCTCCGTTCCAGTTAACACCGAACTCGTTTGCGCAGCTGACCTCACTGGCTCTGGCCTTCCTAAAAAACGGCCTTCGTCCTCCGACTCCAAAAATAATCCAAACTTTCTATAGTATCAAGGGTTTGAGCATAAAGCGGGAGAAAAATCGGACGACATCTACTACCTCACAGCCCGTCAGTCTGACTACAAAGATCTTTTGCCCCAAGGAGAAGCAAAGGGCAAATCCAACGTTGGGAAGTATAAATAGAGCTGGTTCTATGTCTCTTGCCCTTCTCTTGCACGTCTCAAAAACTTCAGTTTCGTCCTGGAACCAAGTATGTAGAAGAGAAACTTTAGCGAGCTTAAAATAATAATTTTAACTTTTGCTCATCTGTTCATCTTTTATTTATTTGCAAATTTGAAAATGGACAAGTCTCCTCTCAGCAATGAGGAGAAGAAGGCTCTTGATGCGCTCGCGAAATCGGATGAAGCGAGCATAAGCAGCAAGTTTGATAATGCTCTTCTTCAGGCTCATGGCCTCGCTCCTTCTGATGATACTCCACTGATTGATTCCATAAATGATATATCAAGCATAGGGCAGTGCGAGCTTCCTTCCGTCTTCAAAGTTCCTATCCCTACCTCACAGGTAGAAACTTCATCAGTTCCTGCCCCAACACAGGCAGAAACGGCTCCAGCTCGCACTTCCTCCTCGCGAGCAAAGACGGCATCAGCTCTTGCTCCAGCTCGGGCAGAAAAAACTCAGCCTCGCGTAGCCCCCATAGTACAAGTAGACTCATCCCCCTCTCCTCATCATACGACTGTTTCAGAGGCTCTATTGCCTGCCTCAACTCGCACCCCAGCAGTGGGTGCATCTAAAAAATCTGCTTCTTCAACTCCTGCTTCTTCTACTGGGCAAGCTTCGGATAAAAGGAAGAAACTTGCTCTGCTGGAGTTCCTTTCTGATCAACCTGCTGAGACTCCAGCCTCTTCAGTAGCTCCAATATCTGCTGAAGCACCACCAGCTCCAGCTCGCACCCCAGCAGTGGGTGTATCTCAAAAAACTGCTTCTTCAGCTCCTGCTCCTTCCACTGGGCGAACTCCAACCAATAGGAAGAAACTTACTCTTTTGGAGTGCCCTTCTGAACGACCTACTGAAATTCTAGCCCCTTCAGCAGCTCCAGCAAAGCGACCAGCTGAGACTTCAGCCTCTCCAGCAGCTCCAGCAAAACGCTCCAAGCGACCTACTGAAATAGAAACTCCCTCGGTCGCTGCTCCAAGCGAGGTACCATTTTCAAATGTTTTTGCAGATCTTTAATTGGTTCCGGCTTCCAGCTCGCAACCTGGAAAATGGGATGCTCCTCCTAAGGTTGCTTCCCAAGCAACCCGAGCTGGCACTAGCAAGCATGTAACTAGGCGTACCTTCGTTACGCGACGTAATACTTTTTCGATTGATGTGCCTGATCTCCCGGAGCATGAAAGGACTCCTTCCCCAACAAGACCAAAAACCGAGCTTGGACTTGGGGGGAGGTATTTGACTTCCTTCATTGACAATTGGACGTCCATTATGTATACTCATGCAAGGGTCTTGGAGAATAAGTCCCTTAAGGGCATAGAGCTGGACGAGTTCGCAGCTCGTCATTTTATGCTGGTAAGTCCTTTTTCTTTGTCCTCCGGCCTCTTTTACTTTATCGCATATTAACTCATAAAATTTTCAGGGTGCCCTTGTTGCAATGAAGCAATGAAGACTGACCAAGATTACTGAAGACTGAATGATGAAGCTGGAAAGCGAGCTGGAGATCGCTAATGATGAGATAACGTCCTTGGCTGAGCAATCCACAGAGAACCTCGAGGCACAGATGGCTGCGGTGAATAATGCTAAACAGGCCGCCGAGGAAGCTCTGCTGGAAATGCAAAAAGAGCGCGATATGTTAAGAGAAGTGCTGAGGCAGACTGATCAGCGGACTGAGCTAGCCCAAAAACAAGCCGAGGACCACGAGACACAGTTAGCCGCAACGAATAATGCTAGGCAAGCTGCCGAGGAAGCTCAGCGAAGATTGGGGAATGAACGTAACACGTTTAGAAACGAGCTGCACAAACTAAGAGAGAAGCTGAAGCAGTCCGAGCAGCGGGTCGAGCTGGCCGAGCAGCGAGCTACAACCGCAGAGGATAAAATTGAAGTGCTCAATCGTCAAGTCGAGGCTGTAGCGAAGCGAGCTGAGTTTGCTGAGAAGCGGACTGAAGAGGTAGAAGCCGCTGTTAAACGTGCTGAGGAGGTTGCAACTAAACTGGCTGAAGAGGCAGAAGGCCGAGCCGAAGTGCTTAGACAGCAAGTGGGGGAAGTGATTCAGCGAGCTGAGTTTGCGGAGCAGCATATAGAAGCAATGAAGAAAGAAGTCGAGGTCGTCAGTCGCCTTGCAGACAACGCCTTTGAAGAACTGATGGCTTACAAGGAAAAATCTGCTCAGGAACTAGAGATGCAGATCGCTGAGGCCAAGGAAAAAACAAGCATCAACTTTCTTTACACGCTGTGGAAGTCCCATCTTGAGATGGATTTTTCGATCTTCGGGGATATGGGTCTTGAAAGCGTTGAAAAGTTCAAGGCAAGGGCTGCCTTATCCTCAGCTGATGCAGTTCCTTTGGCAACGGAGGTACCTGGTGAGACCTCTCAAATTGAGCCCGTTGTCGACCTCGATCCCCCTGGCGTGCCCCCTCATGAAGACCCCATTTTCGGCTCAGACCTTCCTGCTCAGAGCTAACCATTTTATCTTTTGTACTTTGTCTTCTTTACTCATCGATTTGTAAAAAACTTTTATGCTTTAATGAAATTTCTTTCATTATTTCTTCTGTATTGGATGCATTTGAGCTATTACGTTAGTTATAACATACTTTTATGATCAACTTACAAGTTATCAAGCTTCTTGCAAACTGATTGTTAACAGGCTTGAAATCTGATATAATAACTTAAGCAATCGCTTAATTCAATAGTTAATAAAATCTTGTAAACATAAATAATTGATCAGTTGGAATGTTGACGAGCTATGCAGGGGTCATCACCTCGCCTGCTTTTTAGGCTCTATATGGCGAGCTATGCAGAGACACTTAGTCATTTGCTTTTTAGGCTCTTTATGGCGAGCTATGCAGAGACACTTAGTCATCTGCTTTTTTGGCTCTTTTTAATTATTTACGAGCTATGCAGGGGTCGTCACCTCGCTTGCTTTTTAGGCTTCTTATGACGAGCTATGCAGAGACACTTAGTCATCTGCTTTTTAGGCTCTTTATGGCGAGCTATGCAGGACACTTAGTCATCTGCTTTTTAGGCTCTTTCGTAGCGAGCTATGCAGGGGCATTTAGCCACACGTGCTTTTTAGGCTCTTTTGTGTTTAAGTGAGCTATGCAGGGGTCATTACCTTGCCTGCTTTTTAGGCTCTTTATGACGAGCTATGCAGAGACACTTAGTCATCTACTTTTTAGGCTCTTTCGGTTTGAGTGAGCAGCGAGCTAATCAGCACGGAGCTTGTTAACTTGGTGAGATAATGCACATCATGAGGGAAAATGGAGCTTTCATTTATTATAGCCTTGAATCATGGTAACAAATGGAGTTACTGGTAATATGGTCGCAGATGCTCGGCATTCCAAGCTCGAGGGACCTCGGCTCTATTCATGTTGGTTAAATGATAAGCTCCATTTTCCAAGTTTGCCTTGATGATATAGGGTCCTTTCCAATTTGGACCTAAGGACCCATCACTGGGTTTGCGAGCTCTAGGCAGATGATACGCAGTACTAAGTCTCCCACATTGAATCTGCGAATCTGAGCGTTTTTGTTATAGTACCTCGCTATTCTTTGTTGGTAGACAGCTACTCTCAGCCTGGCTGTTTCCTTGAGTTTTTCAAGCAAATCTAAGTTTGCAGTGAGTAGCTGAATATTGTCATTTGGATTGAAGGTTGTTCTTCGTTGCGAGGTGACTTCGAATTCTGATGGGATCATGGCTTCGGACCCATACACCATTGAGAAAGGTGTCTTGCCTGTAGTGCTGCGAGCTGTGGTTCTGTAGGCCCATAACACTTTCTGGAGCTCGTCCACCCAAGCTCCTTTCTTTGCTTCCAGTTTCATCTTCAAGGTCTGTTTGATAATCTTGTTTATAGCTTCAACTTGGCCATTGGCTTGTGGATGGTCCACTGCTGAGAAGCTCTTGACTATCTTTAGATCACTGCAGAACTTGAGAAACTGGGTGCTGCTAAACTGGGTCCCATTGTCTGTTACAATCTGCTGTGGAACTCCAAACCTGTAAATGATATTACTCCACACGAATTTCTCAATCTTCGCTGTGGAGATTTCTGCCAACTCCTTTGCTTCTGCCCACTTGGTGAAGTAATCAACTATGACCACAGCATACTTGCATCTTCCACGAGCCATTGGCAGAGGCCCAATCAAATCCATCCCCCAAATCGCGAAGGGTCACGGGCTCACCATTTGTTGAAGATAGGCTGATGGAGCTCGTGGAACCTGGGCAAACCTCTAACACTTATCACATCTTTTCACTAAGTCGATAGCATCTTGCCTCATTGTGGGCCAATAAAAACCCTGTCGAAGTGCCTTTTGAGCTAAGGAAAGCCCCCCAGCGTGATTTCCACAATGGCCTTCGTGTATCTGCCTCATCACTGTTTCACACTCTAGGCCATCAATGCATCGTAAGAGTGGAGCTGAGAACCCCTTCTTGTACAGCACATCATCATAGATGCAGTATCTGGCTGCTCTAACTCGCAGACACCGTGCTTCCAGCTTGTTATTCGATAATTTCCCATCATTTAAGTAATTCAGAATTGGGTTCATCCAGGAATCGGGCTGAACGGTTATGGCCATCATCACATTTTTCTCTTCCATACTTGGAGCTGGTAAGAACTCAACTGGGATCGCTCCAAGAAAGTCTGCATCTCGAGTGGTCGCGAGGCGAGCTAATGCATCTGCATGCGAGTTTTGAGCCCATGGGATTTGCTTCATCTCGTACCTCTGAAACGCACCTAGCAACTCGTGAACTTTCTGGAGGTAAAGGGCCATCTTTGGTCCCTTGGCCTGATACTCCCCTAATATGTGACAGACAACGAGCTGCGAATCGTTGAAGATTTTCAACCGTTCAGCTCGCATTTCCTTAGCCAAACACAAACCTGAGAGCACTACTTCGTATTCAACTTCATTGTTTGTTGCCTGGAAACCAAATCTTAAGGCACAAAGGATCTTATGGCCTTCAGGACTTATCAATAGAATCCCAGCTCCGGCTCTATGCTCGCTAGATGATCCATCAACATAAAGCTCCCAAGTCGGACCTTCAGAAGATTCAGCTTCATCATCCACAGGCCCTGTAAACTCCGCAATGAAATCTGCCAGAGCTTGAGCTTTGATAGCCGTCCTCGGCTTAAACTGGATATCGAACTGTGCGAGCTCAACTGCCCATTTCAACAAATGACCTGAGGTGTCCGCTTTCTGTAGAACTTGCTTCAGCGGATACTTGGTGAGGACTTCGATTGAATGAGCTTGAAAATAGGGCCGCAGCTTCCTCGATGTGATCACCAGGCAATAAGCGAGCTTCTCCATTTGAGAATACCTAGTTTCAGCATCTTGCAGCCTTTTGCTTACATAATACACTGGAAGCTGTGTCTTTTCTTCTTCCCTCACCAGCGCAGCACTTAAAGCTTATTGAGACACTCTCAGATACAGAGTCAGCTTTTTTTCTCCTTCTTTAGGCTTAGAGAGGAGGGGAGCTCGCCCCATGTATTCCTTCAACTGCTGGAAGGCAACTTCACACTGCTCAGTCCACTCGAAGCTTTTTGCCTTCTTCAGAATGTCAAAGAACCGAATGCATTTATCCGTAGCTTTGAGATGAACCTGTTGAGTGCTGCGACCTGGCCATTGAGGCTTTGCACATCTTTCACCTTAGCTGGTGATCTCATGTCGATCAATGCCTTGATCTTTTCTGAGTTGGCCTCAATGCCTCTGCTGTTGACCATGAAGCCTAGAAACTTCCCAGAAGCTACTTCAAATGCACATTTGTGCGATTCAACTTCATCTGATAGCTCCTCAAAATCTAAAACATCTCTTCCAGGTCGCGCACATGACCACCTATCTATTTGGACTTTACTATCATATCATCAACGTAGACCTCCATAGTCTTTCCAATCTGTTCTTCAAACATCATATTTACCAAGCGTTGATAGGTTGCTCCTGCATTCTTCAAACCGAAGGGCATCACCTTGTAGTAATAAAGGCCGCGATCAGTCATGAATGAGGTATGCTCTTCGTCCTCAGGGTTCATTAGGATCTGATTGTAACCCGAGTACGCATCCATGAAGCTCAGGAGCTCGTGACCAGCAGTAGCATCCACGAGCTGGTCTATCCTTGGCAAGGGGAAGCTGTCTTTTGGGCACGCTTTGTTCAGATCAGTGAAGTCGATGCAAGTCCTCAACTTCCCATTTTTCTTCTTTACCAGAACTGGATTAGCGACCCAAGTCGGGTAGTAAACTACTCGAATAAATTTGTTCACCAATAGCTTGTCTACCTCTTCCTTCAACGCAAGATAGCGTTCCCCTGTCATTGCTCTCCTCTTTTGGCGAACTGGTTTGTGGTGAGGATCAATGTTCAACCTGTGAGACATTACCTTAGGATCTATCCCCACCATGTCCTCATGATTCCACGCAAATACATCCAAGTTCGCCTTCAGGAAGTCAGCGAGTTGGGCTCTCAATTATGGAGCTAATCCTCTCCCCAGTTTCAAGCACCTTTCTGGATTTGCCTCGCTGACTTGTACATCTTCCAACTCCTCCACTGGACCTGTAGCTCGGTCTGTATCTACCTCGCGAGGGTCCAGGTCATGACTGACTCCTTTCTCAATCATTGCTCGTGGCTCGCCCTCTGAGACCACGTTCACTTTCTTTCCTCTCACGCCCATCTTCACAGCATCTTCATAGCAGCGTCTTGCTAAGTGCTGCTCTCCCCGAACACACCCAATGCCATTAAGGGTTGGAAATTTTACCGTGAGGGTCCTGGTCGAAGTGATCATATCCATCTCATTCATAGCCGGTCTCCCCATGACCACATTGTATACTGATAGGCAGTCTATTATAAGAAAATCTACCAACACTGTAGCTTGATGACCTGCCTCCCCAAGAGTAAGTGACAGTTTGATCTGGCCCACTGGTACAACAGCATCTCCAGTGAAACCATATAGAGGCTTTGGGGATGGTCTCAATTTCTCTGCTTCTAGCCCCATTTGATCATAGCAGTTTCTGTACATCACATTCACCGAGCTCCCAGTGTCGATCATGATGCGCTATACTTCCATGTTACTAATCTTGGCTCGAATAACCAACGCATCATTATGAGGCCAGATCACACCCCTAGCATCTTCATCAGTGAATACAATCTCGTCCGAGGTTGGCTTTGCCCTTTTTGCAGGTTCCTCCGACCCGCTGACCTGGAAAGTATGATTCGCCTTTCAGACGTATTTCTCATGTGACCTGTTAGAAGCACCTGCGATGTGGGGGCCACCATGAATGGTAAAAATGGTTCTTACCACAGGCTCATGCTCTGGTTCAAGAGCTTGTATGGGCTGCTGCTGTGCTGGCTGTTGCTGCTGAGGTCGTTGTTGTGGAGGTCGCGAGTCTGCAGGTCTCGCTACATAGTCTCTCAAGCGACCTTGCCTGATCAATTTCTCAATAGCGTTCTTCAACGCCCAACAATTCGAAGTACTGTGTCCGACCTCATTATGATAAGCACAGAACTTGCTCTGATCCCTTTGCTGAACTTGAGCCCTTAAGGGACAGGGCCTCCCAAAATCTTCCCTGTTCCTTTCTGCAGCGTAAATCCTGTCCGGTGAAGCCGTCAGGACGCTGTATCCTTCATAACGACCTTGACGTCGAGGTCGCTCATACCTTGGCTCTCTCCTTGCTTTCTTAGCGATCTGGTTACTTGAGCCACTATTTTTTCCTTCTTCGTTCCTGCCATTGTTTCTCCTCTTTGGCTGGCCGGAACTGCCCGCTTCATTCTTCTGGTTTTGCTTCTTCGGGCCGAAGGTCTCTTCCCACCTGATTTCCTTCGCAGCTCGCTCGTAGAACTCTCCCAGATCCTTCACTAGGGACTTGTAAATGCTTTCATACAACTTCCCATCCTTGCGCAGCCCAACTGAGATCGCTGTCAATATACTCTCATCTAATGGATGCTCGACATTTGCGACCTCACGTCTGAATCTGGTGATATACTCCTTCAAAGACTCACCCTGACGCTGAAAGATTGTAGCTAGGTGGCAGGATGGAGCGAGCTGCCTTCTTAAGGCCTTGTACTGGCCAACGAACTTTTGCTGACACTCTGCCCAACTGCCTATGCTGCGAGCTGAGAGATTCTTGAACCATGTCCTTGGTATATCCCCCAGAGTAGTTGGGAATACACGACATTTCACCATGGGATTGACTGTTTGCAGGTCCATCTGAACGTTAAAGGCGTCAAGATGGTCATAGGGGTCACTATCCCCATTGTACTGTTGAATGCTCGGCACTTTAAACCTCGGAGGGAGAGGTTGTGTCTCAATCTCCCTTGTAAAGGAGGTCCTCTCTCCGTAGTGCCCACGCTGCTCCGAGGCTCTAAGTCGCACTTCCAACTGTTGGACCCTCTGGAGGAGCTCCTCTACTTGTGGATCTCGGAGCTCGTATCTCCTCCTGTGGTCGTGACTTGGAGCCGGGTGCTCTAGGTCATACCTTTCATCCTCTTCGAACAGACCCTCAGACTGATGGGATCTTACTTGTTGCCCATTCACCTCATCAACATACCGAGCTGCGGCTCGGACTCTATCGTGCCCAACCTCTGCTCGTTGGTTTCCACCTTGGCTCAACCTCACTATCAGGCTAGCTGGGTGCACGACTTCCCTTTCTTGACGGACAGGGTGTCCTCCAGCCCTAGAACGCGTATTAGAGGAATGAGCTGAACCTGCAGGTCGCGGGATTTCTCTTGCCAGCCTTTCGGGCACTTGCATTGCTTCATGTTGCTGGGGCACATGCCTTGGTGCTTGAACCTCAACCCTAGGTACGTTCTGAACCTGAGCCTGCACCAACATGTTGACGGCCTTTGTGAGCTGTCTGACCGTGTTTTCCAACGCTTCTTGCCTTTGCAGCAACACATTCTGCCCTTCAGCTATTGGGGCAATTGGAACCGACTGACGATGAGGCAGAGAAGGGATGCCTGTCGCGGCGCCGAGTGCCTGTCCATGGGACGTACCTGCTGCATGCATGGGTGCATCCTGCACAGACTGTATGTTCTGCTGAGACTGGTTCATATGGCTCTCCGCCTAGTCATCATCAACATGATACCTGTTTGATCTGGTCTTTGCCATGTCAGAAATCGATGAATTGGGATGAAAAAGATTGCAGTTTGGGGCCCTTCCTCTAGCGCCAAAATGTCGACGTTGAAATTCAGTCGACGAGTAATCAATGCCCAATACCTGCAATCAATGTGAGAAAACACAGAAATCGAGAAAAAGACAATAAATAACCAAGAATCAAATAGGAAGACAAAGGATTTTTAACATGGTTCAGCAAGTGTGCCTACGTCCACGGCTGTCTCTCTTAAATTTTGCAGAGTGACAGTATGATATTCAATGTTGTTTGTTACAATGATTTTAGCCCCTATTTATAGGAAAAGTATCGTTACAATTTAGGAATTAACAAAATAGGAAGAGAATCATGAATTAATTATACTTCCTAATCTGTTTGAATAGAATCAGGAAACTGCTCCTTAAATTCCGAGATAATGTTGACTGTGTTTGAATTTGAATTAACTTCCGTTTCTGGAGAGAGAATCATGATCAAATTGGGTAACTGCCTATTCTAGAAGATATCGCATTAATTGCCCTCTGAACGAGCTGCTTAATGTCTATGGCAGTTTACAACCTCGAACTGGAGTTTGTTGTTCAGTGAATAACGAGCTATGACCTTGCTGTGAGACGAGCTCGTAGCTACGAGCTGAGAGGATTGCTGGGTGAGCTGCGGAGCTCGCTGGGCCTGGAGTTTAAATATGGGCCTTGTCTGATGGGCCTTGATTGGGTTGACTTCATTGGGTCTTCTATTGGGCCGAAGTTGGGATTTTACTAGCCCATTTAGGGAGTCCTGGAAAATACACATAACAGACGTTGACAATTGACAGGGCTGATTTCTTCAGCCAAAAATGGAAGAAATAAACTAGAATCAAGAAACTAGCAAATAAAATAGGAAAAAAAATATCAAATGCTAAGCAAACTAGCAAAGAAACTTGGTATGACGACGAGATCGACAATGGGACCGATGAACGGTGACGAGCATAGGTCAACTTTAGGGGTGTTATGCCACGACTAGCTATAGGCTCCGAGTTAGGGGTTTGACCAAGAAGAGGATGAAGAAATAGGTCAAAGATTGAACGGTCAAGGGTTAGGAGTTATTTATATGAATTGCAAAATTATGCATGTGCCCTTCAGAGAAATAGAAAATTTGAATTATTTGAATGGCACATGCATAAATGTGCTTTAATATATATATATATATATTAGGTTAGAGTTGGGTTTTGACTTCAGGTTGGTTTCGGGTACCAAACCAAACTGAAAATAATTTAGTTCTGAACATGCAAAACCAAACACCCATTTTTATGTTACATGATCCAAACCAAACACCCAAAACTCGGTCGGGTTGGGTCGGATCATGTTATTTTGTCCATGTTTAATTTTAATACAAAACGTTAAGAAAAGAAAGTGTGACAGCTAATTTTATTTCTTTTTATTTTTCTACTTTACAAAACAAATATATATATATATATATACATATATACAAAACAAGAAAGTAAAAAGCCAGATGGATATGAATCTCCACCTTGATTAGATCTCCAAGGATGGAACTCGTCATCCATAGAGATCCACTCCACCCTAGGCTATTGTTCTCTTCTCTTTAATCTTGAAAAACCAAGCAAAAGGCAGAATATATTCCTATTCCCATTAACCAGATTCTTTCATTTTATTGTCAAAATCGTCTCTATCCATTTCAACTAAGTCATTTTTGCACCAACAGCAGTCACATTCTTGTAGTCTTTTTCTTGTATCAATACAAAGAGCTATTCACGTGCTTCTCATGCTCTTACCAATCCTAAGACCAGCTGAATAGACCCAGAACTTATCTTCCGCCTAAAACTCGATCTTCAGAAACAAATGAAGACATGCAATAATGAAAATGGTCCCCATTAACTTTTCTATTAAATACTGAAGGGCCACAAATGCAAGATTATTTGTTTTTGTGCCACTGGTCTTCTTAACGTGACAGAAACGCTAACATTAACCATGTAGCTAGAGGTACTAGTTTGATACAAATTGAAAGGACTTTTTGGTAGTTAATGAAACAACCATGATTAAAGTGCTTAATATTTCAAACCGATTAAATGGATTTCTATATTTTTATGTATTTTGAAAGAAACTTTAGTTCAATATGAAATTTATATTTACAAGAGAACTTAGAATTTAGTAAATAAACAAGCAGGATTTATGAGGTAAATATCAATCACTTAAGTTGGATTAGTTCTTGTCATATTTGTTATTTTATGAAGATTATTTCTTTACTAGATATCGACTCCCTATTTGTTCTTTTAGTCAAAATTGAATCATAATTTTTCAAAAAAACAAATTGAATCATAATCATTATGGACTAGTAATTTTAATGCAATAAATTTAAACTATTCTTGCAAAATATCCTTATAATTATTTTTTATGACTTTTATAAAGCAAAATACACAAAACCCCTTGAAGCAAGGCTTTAAAGATGCAAAAAAAAAGTCTAGGTTTTATAACAGGTTACCCCCAACTTGACGGTTAAAGATGTTAAGTCTAACGGTTAACTTTGGTTTGAAGGGCAAAGACAAAAATGGCCTTAGTTTTTAAATTAATTTTCTTTTCTTTTAAAGTTTAAAATCACAAAAATTAATTTAACAAAAAATAAATTAAAATAAAAAATTAATTTAATAAAAAATAAATTAAAATTAGTAAATCTCTACCATCCATCAAAAAGATGGATGGTAGAGATAAAATAAGGAAAGAAAAACTAAAAAAAAAAAAATTGCAGTTCATCTATTCACCTAACCTTATTCTCTAGATCTTCATCTCTAGACCTAGAAACCCATAACTTCATCTCCATAACTCAAAACCTCTCATTATTCTCCAAAGCTAAAACCAGACAAATGTTCATAGCCAAAACAAACATAACAATGAGAATTGAATTGTGTCAAGAAATATTTTTGTGTGAGGTATATAATTGTTTACATAAACGATAGAACAGTTCAAAGACACTGTGTCTACTAATCAACTAGTAAAACAAATATATTTTCACAAGGAAATGTTCAAAGGTCAACACCAACCTATCCTATGTAGATTTCAACCATTGAACTCTATCACCAAATTATATGCATTTTTTAGGTTACAACTTTTGTCTCCTCTGTCAATTTCATTGATGTGGGTGATTGTTGGAAAATTGAGACATAAAAGTCCAATTTTATTAACCATGTCATTGAGATTTTGATCTCAATTTTAGAAGATCAACATAGATTCATGTTCTCCTCTATAAGAACATCGAATTGATATATTTGTTAGGTCAAAATGGTGCTTGGTGAATAAGAAATTAAAACTCAAAGTGCACCCACTGAGAAGAAAATAAAATATTATTATTTTTTTGAAATTTGAAAATTGGCTAACAGTTTCTGCAAGATTAATTGCTTAATAAATTATATCATTGTAAGTGCAAACATGATTATTTCATAAATAATTAAAGCCACTAAAATGAATGATTTTGAATCGAATTTGTAGGATTGATTTTTAAATTTTGTAACTACAGACATTATTAATTATTAATTGAATTTGCAGAATTAACTTTTAAATTTTGTAATGGCAGATATGTTTAATTTTAAATTGAATTTACATAATTAACTCTTGGATGAGTACTTTGTAACTGTAAAATCAATAGAATTAAAGGGAATTTAAAGACCATTATTTTCTTGATTTCAAATCTTTTACATAAAATATAAATTGACATCCTTTCTAGTTGTTTTGAGACAACTAAAAATTCATTTCATTTTTCATTATTTTGTCTCAAACACTACTATTAGTCATTAAATTTCCAGGTGATAGAGATTTGGGCTAATTTGGTTCGTTGGAATTTGGTATTATTGCATCATCAGTGACAAACACTGAACAACATAGATGATGAATAACGAATTTATCTTAAGGACACCATATTATACACATGCTTCAATACTTTTATTTTATATTTCTATTACTACAAATGCATTGTAATCTAAAGAGTTTCCAAAATTTTAATTTTTATATTATTACTTGTTCATGTTATTATATTACTACCACAAATAATATTGAGCGTAGACAAGACATGTTTAACATTTGCTTTATGTGAGTTTCTAGTTGTGTTGGATTTAGCTATTATATAGGAAATTTATGCTTATTGGGTAATTATCAAAGATAATTGTTACCCTTTTAAGCGAATATGTTGAATGTTAAGCTTTTTTTTAGGGAAGTCGTCGCTTTAACCTTATTCATCTTATTATTATATGCTTGTATTATTTTTTCATTTCCAGATGTTTAAAAATTAAAATAAATGTAGAAGTACGATAGTTAGCTTTATTTTTATTATTATTATTTTCACTTTAAAAAACAAAAAATTGCGCCCCCCCCCCCCCCCCCCCCTTCCCCCCCCAAAAAAAAAGAAAAATAAAAAAGGGTAGAGATTCAAAGGGATCTCCACCATCCATCTCATATGGATGGTGAAGATTCAATCTAAATCTCCAACTAGATTAGATCTCCAAGGATGGAACTCGCCATCCATAGAGATCCACTCCACCCTAGATTGTTGTTTTCTTCTCTTTAATCTTGAAAAACCAAGCAAAAAGCAGAAAACATTCCTATTCCCATTAACTATATTCTTTCATTTCATTGTCAAAATCATCTCTATATTTTATTTTGGCTCAAACACCTCAAAACCGATATTCAAATACCATAAATTAGAATGGACACTTGAGCGTCGTTTGGCATGTGGGATTGGATTAGATTGTATTTATAAGATTGGATGGAATTGAATATGATTAGATTAGATGAGATAAATTAATAATGTGATATATTTGGTGTAGTATGAGATTGGATAAATTAGTATTGTAATGTATTTAGAGTATTATGGGATTAAATAAAATCAATTTTAAATCATTACTAAAAAAATCAATTTTAAATAAATTACACTCTCGCCGATCCAATACCAACCATACCCACCAACCTTCAGACCCATCACACCCACCAAACCCCCACCGTCATCTCCATCTGTTGTCCTCCACTCTCGTCGCTCTAGTCCAGTCGCCTTTCTCCTTCAGTCTTGCCTATGTGTCGACTCTCATTTTTCCTTCACTCTCGTTGATCTCCTTTCTCCTCCACTTTGACCGTCACTACATCTCTCACCATCGCTGCCAATCTAATCTTCTCTCTCGTTGTTGTTGCTTGTCTGATCTTCTCTATCGTCGTTCTCTTCTGACGTTGACTCTATTTCTTCAACCTGTTGACACTTTCTGGCTTACTCAGTAGCTTCCCGATGGTCGTGGCCTTTTTCACATTAGGTTCAATATGATGCTTTGCTAGTAAATTCCATCGTTGACAATTTGTGGGAGGTGAGCTTTTTTCTTTTCATTAAAAAAAAAAATGAAGATTCGATGAGTTTATTTTATCTCATCTATGTGGTGGGTTAAATGAAACCCACCACAGTGAGATAAAAATTGGAGATGAGATTGATGAAACTTAATTTTATGCTTTTAGCAAATATGGGTTTGGACTGAATTTTATCAAAACTCATATAACAAACATGACCTTGAGGACTAAGAAATTGATTTTTCATTTTCTTTTTTGTTTTTGTTTTGTTTTTTGTTTTTTCCCTTCTTCTTGTTGTCCGAATCCTTCATCTTTCTCTCTAAATTTCTTCTCTAAATTTTCGTCTTTCATTCTCATAGCCATCGCTCACTCTCTTGCTTTAGTTTCTACACACTTCCTTATTTGGTCTTTTATGTTGGCTTTTCTCATTATATGAGGTTCACACATTTGTTTTGCGTGGAGTACAACTCATGTCCACTTAATTTGCTTTTCATATCATCATTTTCATATATATATTTTTAAACAAATTTATATTTTTTAAAAAACAATTGGGTTGAATTAGCACATCGAAATGGTGTGTTACAAGCAAACAGTTTACCAAGTAAATGGGCCACTTAAATTTGGGCTCTGTTTTCTTTCCTTTACTTGGGCTCTTTTTTATTGTTTTATTTGGGCCTTTTAATTTCTTCCCAATTGAGTAGCTGTGTTTAAAAACGCATGTTTTAATGGACCCAGTTGAGTCAAAAATTTTAGAGTGGCAATGTTTCCACCCCTTAAAAATGGTATGTACAACCCTTTTGTTTGCACACTCAATAAAAAATTTAAAATTTTCTAATTTTTTTTAAATCTCATTTAATAGTAAGACTATCATTTCTTTCGATTTTATTATACATATTTTTGTAAACACATCCCGTTAAGTCAGTCACGAATAAATTATAATATGTCTTAAAAGTAGATCCAATATAAATTATTTTGTTGTCACTTGTTAAGAAATTTCTATCTTACCATTTATTATTATTATTATTATTTTAACACCTTCATTATACATGAAACGAAACTTATACTAAGTAAATAATTTAATACAAATTCATTCAACCCACTAATTTTTTTTGTTTAATTAAAATTTGTGTATAAAACAATATATTTTATTATTTTATACTTCTTCAAACTCTAATTTTTCATTTATATCATAAGACTTGCATGAATGATTACCAACTAATTTTTAATTAAATTAAGATTGTATGAATATTAGAGACTTGCATGAATTATTAAAGTTAGGATTTGATGATGAACCCTTTTTAAATTTTATGATTAAAGTCATAAACTTTTTTACTCTCTCAAACTCTAATTTTTTATATATATCATAAAACATGCACGAATGATTACTAGCCAACTTATACAACTCTAAGTAACACTTTTTTGAATAATTAAATATTTAGTTTCATGATTAGACCCATTTAGTAGCATGACCTTGAATACATATACTCCTAGTGATCAGTAGTGGCCTTTATCACATACGACCCTAGTTTTTTTACAAGCCTTTAAGGTACATGTTATTCTTAGTGCCAAAAACACTCATTTTAGTTTCATCTCAAAAGTCTATCATTATATGAATATCTCACAAGAAAATGAGGTATCAAGCCAACATATAATGTGATGTGATGCCCCAAATCTTCCATGCACCAACAAAAGAAATGCACAAGCCCCTTTACCTCCACTATCTCTATTGCCACCATCAGTACCACCACAACTACCAATGCCCTAAGCGCTTTAGCCAGGGTACATAATATATAGCTTGGAATGTAACCACTTTTTACGAGCATCAATTGTCAATGGTGTAATAATTGGGTATTCGAGGCAATTATCATCGAAAACGTTGTTAACATTTCATGAATCTCAACGTAAGGCAAGAAGGCGTAGCGTTTGAACGGCTCAGTTTACTTTGATAAGTACTTTGTAAGCTTTCATTGGCTAAATAATGGCTTGTTAGCAAAGAAAAGAAAGACCCCATGCATCTAGAGGTAATTATCGTTGGATATGTAATGTGTGACATAGAAGATCTTATCTCGATTTGTTGAAATTAAGCAATTTTAATTTTTTTTTTCCCTTCTTGGTTTAGTTCATGACCTCTCTAATCTTGATTCGTCTTTCTCTTTGCTTTCGGAGTTTGATTTAAAAGTGTTTTATGAGTTGGAAAAAAAAAAAAGTTCATGGGATATCATGTTTGATATTGTTTTTAATCATTTTATTTTAAATTTTAAACCATTTTTTTTATTACTAGCACTTTGTCCAGGATGCTACCGAAACCAGCTAAGTTATGACTCTAAGACACGGTCCAAAAATTTACTCTCAAAAGGTGAGAAAAAGCAACGCACATGTTAAGTGAAGGAGCACCCATAACAGGTGGGGAGAAAATTGCCCATACAATGGGCAAGTGAGATTCGAACTCTCAAACCCAAAGCTTGTGAGTTTGGCCATAACTTATCATCTAGTCAGGCTACATTTTATTTTTAAAATTTACCATATTATTTTTTAATTTTTTTTATATATTAATAGTTTAGTATTATTTTAATAAATATATGAGAATAAAATGGATATTTCAATTGAAATTAAGGCTACAATTAACTTTACATTCCTAAATTAATTTTAAACAGAATTTAATAGAAAGGGGAAAATGGGGAATAACTAAAACTAGAAGGGATTTTGGCCTAAAATATAAGTAGAGGAGGATTTTGGCCATTATAGCAAACTAATGGAGTAATTTATCAATTTCTCTTTTTAAGTATCTATTTTCTCTTAAATATTGTTAAAAGTTTAGAATAACAACTTGAATCAAGAGTTCTACCCTTGCGCACTCTCCCCCCCACACTTCTCCCAAAAAAAAAAAAAAAAGTAAAATACACAAAACCCTTTGAGGTAAACCTTTAAGCACGTGGAGTCAAAGTTTGAGTTTTATAACAAGTTAGCCCTCAGCTTAACGGTCAAATTGGATGAATTATGACTTTAACCATGTGATTGGGTAGAAAGATGGAAACACCTTGTCAGTTTAAAATAAAATTTTAAAAATGAAAAATAAATTAAATATTAAAATATGATAAATAAATTAAAAATAAAAAAATAAAAGCAAATTAATGGAAAAACCCAAAATTGTCTTCTTCGTCTTCTCATACTCTCTCTCTCTCTAATTCTTTCACCATTCTCTCACTTCTCTCACCTTCAGACTTGAATCCTTAGAACCCAAAATCATCTTCAAACACCCACCTACAATCATCAGATCTCTGGTTGTCATCGCTCCCTCAATCTTCATCTTTCTGCCATCGCTTCCTCTCTCTCCTCTTTCGCTTTTGCAAGCCGTCATTTTCCCCACTTTCCTGTCTCTTCTACCGTTCTCTCTCCTCTCTCGACCTCACTCGCTGGGTTTTTATGGTTGATTTGGTCTCGATCTAGGTTAATTATTTGGATTTCCATGTTGATTATGTGGGTGAGAAGAGGAAGATAGAGATGGAGAGAAGAGGCAAATGGAGATGAGAGAATAGAAGAGATGATTTTGATGATTTTGTGTGTTGTAGCTCCATCACCTGCAAAACCCATGTTTGATTATATTGAAACAAAAGGAAAAAAAAAAAAAAAAAAAAATTCTCTCAGTCCTTTCTCTCACCGTCTCTCTCTCTCAATCGTCTTTCTTTATCATCAACATAGTTCAAGTTCAAGTTTTTGTTTTGACTTTTTGTGTTGGGTGTTGATGTGGACATGGCGACGAACCCAGATAATGCTTTTATTGTTTTGATTTTTGTTTTAATTTTTTTGTGTTGGGTGTTGATTTATATTGGATGTTGATATGGACATAGCAACGAATCCAGATCATGCTGGCTTTTTGTTTTAATTTTTTGTGTTGGGTGTTGATGTGAATGAAGAGAAGAATAGTGTCAAATTTTTTTTGGTTTTCAATTTTTTTTTTTTTTTGGTGTTTAGTGATGAGAATGAAGAAGAAGATGATAATGAAGAACAAAAACAGTACACTATTCTTCAGATTTTTTTTATAATTTTTTTGGTGTTTGTTGATGAGAATGAAGAAGAAGAACAAGTACACTACCCTTCCTTTTTTTTTTCTTTTTTTTGGTTTTTAATTTTTTTTTTTGTTTGTTGATGGGAAAATGATGAATGGAGAAGAAGAACAGTGTACTTGTCGACGTTGGAATTTAGTTGACCCAAAGATTCTGGGCTTAGACTACAATTTTGATAATAAGAAGTAATGAAAGCAAATAAAAACAATCAAGAGTGAAAAGGGGAGAGGAAGAACAATGCAAATAGGGTCCAAGTGTTGTTGCTGATGCTACCGATGCACAAGGATGGCTTGTTCCAGGTGCTGATGCTGATGATGAAATAGGGTCCGATTTAGAGCAAATGAGACAACTTGATGAAGATTTTGATTCTGAAGAGAAAGGTGAAAAGGAAGGGGAGAAGAACATTGATTTAGAGTTTGAGTTCGATAATGAACAAGTTATGGAAGACTATTATGAAGACGAAGAGTGGTTGCATCCTCCTTGCCCTTAAGATTTTCAAGGCCTTAACGTACTTCTTGGACTTTTCCTTTTTGATTGCTATTTCATATTTGCTATGTTATTATTTAGTATTTGATATGTTATATTATATATGATGTTGATTGTGTTTGAGATTGAAAGAAGGACCGAAGGTCCTAAGTAGTTGTATAGATGTGATAGTTTTTTTAAGTGTTGTTATTTTTGTGTATTACAGGATAGAATTATTGAAAAAATAGTTGTTATGCTGCCGAAATTTTTAAATATCTAGTATATATTATATAACATATTATTATATTGTAATTTTGTGATTGTGCTAAAGTGGCTTTGGAGATTGTTAGAGATAGGTTTGAATTTTGATGATATTTTGTGATCATATAATTATATTTTGAATTTTTGATTCTATAAAAAATTCTTAATTTTTTTTTTATAGATTTGACTGGTTTGATTAGTTTGACCCTCGGTTCATCAGTGAACAGTACTCGGCGATTAATCGCCGAGTTATCGATAAATCGCTAACCGTTGCCTTGCTCGGTCGATTAATGGTTAGCGATTTCGGCAACATTGTTGTTTAAACCCCACTTTCTGACTTAACATTTTCTATAATGTGAAAAACATGACTCCATAAAGGAGAATCATTTACAATTTGAAAAACCGCGTTAATTGCATCCAATTCAAGGTAGGAGACTTTGAGATTAAGTCTATCAGCTAAAAGAAGTCCTTCCCTGATAGCCATTAACTTACCAAGTTTACATTGTACCTGCCTTTTAGAGGACTGGAAAGTGCTGCAACAACTCGTCCATGACAGTCTCTTATTGCTGCTCCCACACCAATCCAAGATCTAGCCTGCTTGACTGAAACATCAGTATTTAGTATAAGAGTTTGCAGAGGTGGAGGAGTCCAAGAAATGGATGCAATTCTGCTTGAAGAAGGTGAACAAAGGTTGAGCAAACACTAGGCATGTTGATACTCAAGCATTAATCCCATACCCCATTCTATCAATTCCAAACAACCACGAACTGGTTTGTCATGAAGTGCATTGTTGCAAATAAACCAATTACACCAAAGCAACATACAGAAGATTTCTCATTCAGACTTAGAGATGCTATCTTGAAGGCCAAAAAAGATCTCTAAACACGAGAAACCTTTAAAATGTTGAAGCAGTATATAGAATGAAGTCTGTCGCCAGATTTCCTTTGCTGAAGCACACCAAAACAGTGGATGAGGAGTGGTCTCGGACTCTTTGGGGGAATATTCAGAGACCATATAAGCTTCCACCAGCGCCCAGTTGAGGTTGAGGATGAGGATGTTCCTTTGTCTTTGTACATATCTGCAAATTCCATTCGGTATTGATATTGTTTTTGAAAATTATTTTTACAAAAGAAAATCATATTTTACAAGTGATGTTTTTGAAAATGTAATGCGTTTGGATGGATTAATCCTCAAAAATGAAAAATGATGTAAATGTTCTTAATATTTTTTTGAAAATATTTAAAATAATTGTTTGGAAGGAAAAATAACGGTTCATTTTAAAAATCTATTTTTTAAAACGGTGAAAAAAAATTAAAAAAGTTATATTTTTCTTTTTAATTATAATTTGTGAAAAGATTTTTTCCATTTTAAAACATATTTTACAATACGAGCCCACAAACACATTTATTTTTTATTTTTTATTTTTAAAAATGAATAACCATTTGAAAAATGGATCTAAACACCAATCATTCTGTTAGTCAACACTTTGTGAATAAGGGTAAAAAGGGATATCTTTTACAAATGAAAAATATAGACAAAAAAAAAAAAATTATTGTTCATTTATTTAATAAAGAATCAATTTGAAAAATAAGATCAAATGGAGGAAAAATCTCATCCATTTTGATGATGGTAGAGTTCATCTTCCATATGATTCTTCTCCTCCTCAGACCCTATTCAAGAAAAAACTCATATCTCTCTTTTTCAATCAAATCACAAACACCTTCCAAGTTAAAAATTGCTTTTGAAGCCAAGAAAAGAAAAAGAAATAAATCCACCGAATGAAGATCACCCCATCTCTGGGGTTGGCGTCAATTTCTAATGGAACAAGTTCTCCCCTTCAAAGTTCTTATATATATTACACACTTTTTTTGTTAAGTGTATGCATACCTCAGATGTATGTTAGAGTGTGCTATATATAGATTTATTTAATATATTATTTTCAAAACACATTTTTTTTTAAGTGTATGAAGAAAAAATATATTTAATTATTTTAATTTTTAATATTATTTAAAAAAATAAAAACTAAGATAAATAAGGTCAAAAAACAATTTACCCCCTCACAGGTAATTCCAACAGAGACCTACTAACGATGGGTGGGTTAATTGCACTAAAACTGAAAATTTGATCCGTTTGAATAAAGTTTAAATTAGATAGCTAAATTGCAATTCGTTCTCTCTATATATAACAACATATATATCTATGTACATTTATATTAATGAGTTAATTGAAATATATTTTATTATTTAGATATTAATCAAATAGGTTAAAAAGATTATTTTAAAAATAATGGATAAATTAGACATTTTAAACTAAATCATATGGGCATTTTCGACTCTTTCCTATCAAATTTCAATCGTGTGTTAAATGAGATAGAAAGCCACTTTTCATGTCAAATCACTATTCATGTCATGTCATTTGATTATATTTATTCATGTCAAGTTACTATTTATATTAAATGAGATGGAAAGTCACTATCAGGGCATCTGATTTTGCTGTGTAATCAATATTATTGCATTTTACAAAAATTAAAAAAAAAAATCAATTTTTGTAACACCCTCTCTCGAGTTGTAATGTACCTATATACAGAATAAAATAATTTTTTTTTTTTGTAAAATAATAAAAAGGATTTTTATAGTGTTCGGAGGAGAAATTTAATTTTTATATAGAGTTTCCGAAATGATTGAGAGTAAATTTAAATTCTAAAAGTTGAGGGTAATTGGTATAAATAAAATATTTTTACAAGAATGGCAGAATCGTAAATAAAGGGAAAGGACAAGGACATTGGAGAAAAGTGAAGAACTCTCTAGAATCTAATGAAATCGTAATTTTAAGAAAGTTTAAGGGTAAAAATGAGCTTGACTCACGCCTATAAATATGTGAGTGGGGTGAGTGTGTAGGTAGAAGGGAGAAAAATCTAAAAGAGAGAGGAAGCATGGTCGACAGAGAGGGGGAATGCAGATTTTCAACTGTTCAAGCTGATCTGCTGTCATTTTTAGAGGAAATCAAGCTGTTGGAAGGTAAATAACAGATTTAAGAATCAAATCTAGTAAGAATCAAGTGGTAAGAGTAAGATTTATGATTTTAGTTTAGTAAGAAATCTGTTGGACAGTCCATGAACTGCGTTTGATATAAATGAGATTTTGTGAATAGATCTGGGAATATTGGAGCAGCAACAAGTGGGAAATCAAGGCAAAGAATTAAAGAGGAGATCTGGTAAGTGGAGTACTTGAAATATAATGTCGATTTGAAGTAGTGTAATTGTGATTATGATGTTTAACTGTTGTCACACAACCTGCTGTTGTGTTTGCGACTTGAATTAAGTAAGTGAAGCTGATAAAATGTTGATTAAAGTAGTCTGATTATTGCTTAGGACGTTAAGTTTTCAGTTGTGAAATTGTTAAGGTCGCGACCTGGATTGGTGGGAAGAGTCTGGTGAAATATGGTTGAATAAATGTATGTGAATTAAGGTCGAGTTATGTTAATGTTTGTAAGAATGAAAAATCTGGAAAAGAAAAAGAGTGTTAGGAATAAGTGTGCGTGAGTTAGAGCAGGAGCTCGTGAGGTGCGAGCTGGAGGAGGCCCTCGACGTATTTCAACTAGTCAAGATGGTCGATTGAGGAGCGAGTTGGGCTATACCTGTTGCTCTTCATCTCGCCTATCTAGATTAGGTTGGGGTGCGAGCTTGCAAGAGGAACTGAGTAAGGTCACAGCTCATCAGGGGTGCTTGGTCGAGCTGACCTAAGGCAGTAGCTCGCAAGGGCGAGCTGGGAGGGGTTAAAGAACGAACTCAGCTAGGAAAAGATAGCAACTCGCTGAAAGGAGTGACTTGAGCGAGCTCATTGGAATGAGTTAAGGCTCGCAATTCGAGCTAAGTAGGGCGAGGGAGGAGCTCGCATAGGATAAGTTGTGCGAGCTGGGGGCATGAGATCGCAGCTCGAGCTGGACTGCAGTATTACAGTCCGTAACAGCTCGTGTAAATTATAAGTTAGAGATGATAGAATTGATTTGGGATTGGAATGATCTACGAGCTGAAAAGAAGATTGTCAATCTGTGTCAAGTGTAGGTGACATAGCGAGCTAAAAGGAAGTTGCCAAGGAGGTTGCTGAAGCAACGCGTACGAGTAGAGTGGGAAGTAACCAGTGAGTGTGAAAAGATTTTCTTTATGTTAAATATTTTCCAAATTTTTCTACAAGTATTATATAGATTCTCATAAATTATTTTTAGCTCATCAATAGTTTATGTTTAGCATGAAAGATTAGCTTATTTGAAATATAGAAAGAGTAAAAAAAAAACGAGTAAAGATTTTCAAGGACTAGTAGACGATCTAAGTTTATAGATAAAGAGACCTTTTAGTTTTAGACCCGGCCGATATACCCTGCAGTGTATGGTAAGTGTTGGGAGGGATAGTCCTGCTAACATCGGAGGGATTGAGTTTGTCATGTCTACCGAGTCGCCCTCTATACTTGTGGGGTATTATCTCGCTGTGCGATGTGCGATAGTAGTTCCGCCATGTAGTAATGGGATGTCTTTGTAGTTTTGTCACAGTGTGCGACACTAGCTTTACGCCACGTGACCCCCCACACTAAGCGGACTTGGTCTACCCGCTCATATGGTTGTAGCTTCCCTTGAGTTTCCCATTAGTACAATTTTTAGAAAGAGAAACATACCATTAAAGCAAATTTTAGAAAGAAAACGTTTTAGAAATTCTTTTAGAAAAAGCTTTTAAAATGTTAAAGAACATTTTATAAAATCCAGGATTTAGAAATAAATTGTTTTTAAAGAAAAATGTTTTCAAGAACGTCATTCGGGAGGTATTTTATAAGACGTAGTCTAAACAAAACTCACACTCACTAGGCTTTATAGCTTACGACTCTTTTTGGTTTTATGTACAAAAACCTCTCAGGTGCAAGAGCAAAGAATCAAGGTACCAATTCACCGCATTTAGACTAGGTGGGCCCGATGTTCGACGATGCTGTGTGCTTATTTTTGTAAAAATTAAGTTTGAACATTTATCATGTGTTATGCACATTTTTTATTTAAATAACTTTTGTAGAACTTTTTATGTTCTAATGACGCATGTATGATTTAGACTCTTGAATGTTGAGATATTATTATAATATTTTGAGAATTGGTTTTGCTAAAATTGAATGCGAGATTTTATAATATATGATATATGTATGTTTAATAAAGTACTTCTGGTTACAGGTTCGCTCCATAACATCCTTTTGAGTCTTATTAGTTAGACTTTAGAAGAGTCTCGTGGGGTGTCCGGCAGGACTGCCAGGTTTATTAGAGGGAATTCGGGTCGGTTTCTGTCAATTTTTTTTTGGCATATTACATATACTTTACAACTAGTACTATCGAATTCCCTATATAAAATCTATTGGGGTGCTCCCCACAACAGAGGCTCCCGAAAGTAGAAGAAAGGCTCCTAAGAAAGGAGAAACCCACAAAGGGAAGGGAAAATATATCACTTGCTTTGTTGACACAAAGGGTCGAATCATGCACTTTGCACTTTGCTGGGCACATAAAAGGTCAAAGGCAGTGCTGTTACCATTGAGGTCACACTCCAAGTGCTGGAAAAAATCAGAATGGTTTAATTATTGAAATGGTATTTTCTAGACTAGCAAATAGGAAACATATATGTTATAAATTTGGACCAACCGAATAGACCCAGAAGGTCTTCCATCTTTAACTATGATTTAGAGTTTTTGAGAAAGATTATTAAATCTCTAGTGGTTTGATATTTATAGCAAAGAAATAGATTTCTACAACTAATTTTATGTTTTTGAAATAAAAAATCTTTTAATGTGAATAAATAATATTGAATGTAGACAAGCCATGTTTTCCATTTGCATTATGTAAATTTCTCGTTGTGTTGGGTTTAGCTATTATATAGGAACTTTATGATTATTTGGGCTGGGTTTGGCTATTATATAGGAACTTTATGAAGATACTATTATCATTTTAAGTGAATTTGTTGAATGTTAAGTTGACATGGTGGGGTCAACCCCACTTGCACTGCAACATAAGCAACATTCAATGCTTAGAAACATCAAAAGAAATTGACCATTTTTCCACTAATTGTAGGTAATTTTCTCATATCTTAAGAGTAGACTTTTGGACCATATGCTAAATAGAATAGATCAATAGGCTTCGATAGACATATAACCTAGTGTAAAAGTGACCATTAACATTATTTTCTTTTTATTTTTCTATCTTAAAAAACAAAAATCTACAAGAAAAGAAAATAAAAAGGGTGGAAATCTAGAAAGATTTCTACCGACTATCTTAGATGGATGGTAGAAATCTAATATAGATCTCCACCTAGGTTAGATCTCCAAGGATGAAATTCGCCATCCATATAGATCCACTCCACCCTAGATTGTTGTTTCCTTCTATTTAATCTTGAAAAACAAAACAAAAAGCAGAAAATATTCCTATTCCCATTACCCATATTCTTTAATTTCATTGTCAAAATCATCTCTGTATATACATATATATATATTTAGCTCAACTACCTCAAAGCCGATATTCAAAAATCATAATTCCAACCTAGATTTGAACTATATGTCACTATCAAGAGAGAAAACCACCATATCAATGAAATGTTCGGCTAGTCCAATGAGCGTGGTATAACAAATATGTGGGAAGTTGACATGACGATGGATGGGGACAAACCACTTACAACCACCAAATCCTTTTGCTAGTGGCGAAATGTCTAAATCACTTCAAACAAAGGGATCTTTGTTTTCTAGCACGTGTAACCAAAACCAAAAAAAAAAAAAAAAAAGGATTTTGGAAAAGAGCATTGAAAAACTTAATTGAGTTTTTTTAGCACTCTCGTTAACTATTGTTAGTTCACGTCCGTGAACTATTTTTGCAAATTATTGTTCCTACCCGATTTAGGAATGTTAAAAAAAACTCAATTAAGTTTTTCAATATTGTTTAGTGTTATTTACAATGGTAGAGAGAGAGGGTGGTCAATAGGGGCCATGGTTCCCCTTAACCAATGAGTTTTTTTCTTTTAATAATTTAATTATATATATTAATTACATATATTTTTATCAATTTTAGGATATCATATCTAGATTTTGATTTCAATAATTTAGTTATATATACATTATATAGATATATATTTTTTACCAGTTCTAGGATATCTATATTATCTAAATCTTAATTCCTATATATATATATATATATCTGATTTAATACATTTTTACTGATTATCTAATTATAATTTTATATTTATTTTTAAGGATAATCTGAAAAAAAAAAAAAAAAACTTATTGTAGCTTACAAAATATTCATCTTACCATCTATAATTTCATTTTTTGTCCAAAACTCCACAACCTAGCCTCTCCTCCCCCTCCCACACCCTTCCTCTCTTCCCCTTACCACCCCCTCCCCCCCCCCCCCCCCCCCCCCCCCCCCCCCCCCCCCCCCCCTCCCCTCCCTAAAGTGACTTCATCATTAATTTGTGACTATCCCTCACAACGTTAATAAATTAATATCATCAATTTGTGACTATCAAAGGTAGGAGAATATTTGAGTATTTTTATTAACATTAGAAGAGATTTTTGACAAAAATGAAATCATAGGTGGTAAAATGGATATTTTTACAAATTACAGTATGTTTTTTGGGATTATCTCTTATTTTAATATGTATTTTTTTGAGTGTTTATTTTTTGAGAATTACAAATAAGGCGATTCTATTGCCACCAAATAGGTTTTCCCTCCATGCGTTCCTTTTTTTAATAAAATTTTTAATTACTGTTGTATTCATACACTGAATCAGAAATTTTTATACTCTTGTAAAACATTTTTACTTAGTATTTGTATAATTGTTTCCACATCTCTTTTACACTTTTATTATGAATAGCCTATTGAATTTTATTTCTTTATAACAAATTATTTTGGTTGATAGAGAACCAAATTTTCTTTAAATTGATATTTTAATAAATACTTTATATCGAATTTTTAAGAAAAACTAGATTTTGTATATATTTATTATTTTATTTGATTAACAGAAGTGGTGTTTATTTATATATTGTTTTTTAATACCATTATTATAGATGTTTAAATTTGATTTTAATAACTTATTTTCTAAATATTAGTATATTTGATTTATTTTAATTTAAAATTAAATTTTCCTTCGATCCCCACAAAATCAAAATTCTTAACTCCACCCCTTATAAATTACTTGAATTTTCTCTTCAAACAAATATGGTTTCACCACAGGAATCCTAGGTTATAAGAGAAAATTTTGATTGTTTTTTCAGTTGCGGGGAGATGAAAATGAAGGGTTAGAAAGAGAGTATTTGAATTTGAGTTATTGAAAAGGTTTTTTATTTTTTGCAATCTTTTTTTTTTTTTTTTTTAAATCTTTTCCATTAATTGTTACCAAACAAATCAATAACTTTTTTGTGAAATGACTTGTACAGTGCATTTTTAGGGGAAATTTTAATTTAGTTCCTAACATTTGATAAAATATTATTAATTTTAACTAATATTTGCATTTCAAATTCTCATTACTCCTAACGTTTCGAAAATATATCAATTTAGTCCCTTTAACCAAAAAATAACAGTCAAATGTGACAAAAGTAGCAAAAAGATATATTTACCCTTGATATAATTTAAGATAGTTAAAATAACATAATTACCCTTTTAAAAATTGATAATTGCAAAATAATCATTTCCATTATTACAAAATTGCCACTGATCATCTTCCAATCAAATTATGACACATCATTTTTTAATTCAAGTTACAAGTAATAAATATTTTAATTAAATATAGTATTTTTAATATATATAAAAAAAAAATCTCCTTCATCTTTTATTGCTCATCATCTTCCTCATCTCCAATTTCATCTTCTATATTCATAAAAAACATCATCTCCATCATTTTCATCAAACTAATATCACCTAAATTAAGCATCAACATCAAACCAAACATCTCCCAAATCTTATAAAAAAAAAAAAAAATTGTCCATGCAAATTAAAAAAAAAAAAAAAAATGTTTTTGCAAATTAAAAAAAAAAAAAAAAGAATTGGAGATGGCATCACCATCTCCCATCATCTCCACCATCGGAGCTGGTCTCCGACAGTGGAGACCCTCTAGTCTCCATTCCCGAAGACCTAGTCTTTAGAGACTAGATAGTCTCCGACCTAATCTCCACTCCGATGATGGAGACTAGTTTTCTGGTCTGTCTCGCCGGAACGACAATGGTCTCCATGGGAAACCCTCCCATAGAGACCTGTTTTTATTTTTTAAAATTAATTTAAAAATATTTTTATATATTAAATTAAAAATATAGAAATATATATTATATTAAAATGTATACTAAAAATATATAAATATATTCAAGTTAAATGACCAAACTAACTCTCTCCCCGGTAAGGTTTACTAACATTTGACTAACAGAATGACTAAATTAATACATTTTCCAAACGTTAGTGATGATAAGAATTTTAAATGTAAACGTTAGTAAAAAAGTAATATTTTACTAAACGTTAGGGATAAATTAAAATTTCCCTTTATTTTTATTATTTTTTTGTAATTAGATCTCTTTAAAGTGCTATTCTTATGAATAACGTAGAAAACTATGCATAAGCACTCAAGGAAGAGAATTATACAAATTCTATGATAGGTTTAAAGACAGGAGAATCACATATTCAATATTCTTATGGCTGTAATTTTTTTTTTTTTTTGAATAAGATTTCTTGATGCGCATACTCGTGCCGTAAATGTGATTATTTATGTATTTTATGCATAAAGTTAACCTGAATCGTAAATGTGATTATTATAAAATAATTTGCGATCGTAAAGAATTTTCCATTGAAGGAATGAAAAAACAATGCAGATAATGAAAATAAATTGACAAATAGAGAATATTAAAATGCAAGCATAACAATCTCAATCTGCAGGAGATCATGTGTACAAACAACCAGCACAACAGTAATCTAACTTCCATTTATTTCATAAAAGATAAATACAATAGTTCATTTTAGCCAAAACAAGTGGCAAACCATACACTAGTCACAAACAGAAACACTGAACCCCTACTGCGTCCACGTAAACGCCAAGGTCTTATTCCATACAATATATAGTACAAGCTGATGCCAAGGTCTTATTGCATATAATATATAGCACCAGCTGGCCGGCACCGTACAAGGAGAGCTGAACAACCTACAGATTAATTATAAAATAGTTAGAATGTTATTAATAAATATATGATCATTATTTAAAGAAATTACCATAAGAAGAATACAAAAATAATATATAATATCACAGACCAAAAGTTTTACCTTAAACATTAGATTTAGGAACTACATTGATACCTATGGCATCAACATATTCACCAGCGCGTCCGAAAAAGCCAACAATTTGTGCGCCTTCCATAGGAATGGAAAAGGGGGTACCATTCGTGTTACCATTAGGTGCACGTGTGCCTTTAGTCGTATGAAAAGTTAGAGATTGGACAGTTTGAAGTCCATTCATAGTTACAACAGTTCCACTTATCGAGGTAAAGTATTCTTCCGGCCAATCAACAAGAACCTAAATATTGATCAGCAAGAATTTTTCATTAAAAGAAGGAAAAAAAAAAAAGAAACTTATACGACACCCAAAGCCTCATAAATAGAAAGAAAACTAAACTTATACTTGCCTCAGTATAGTCAGCAGGATTATTATCATATCCACCAAACTTGTCCGAATAAGTACTTGTACCACTTGAAACATTCGTACTTTTGAAGTATATCGAAATCAAGCGGCCGGCCGAGAACCTCACAAATACCCCCGTGATTACAGAACCACTTGGATTATAGCTCCAAGCCGATCCTCCATTGCCACCCCATGGCCCTAACTTAATGGAATTGGAACTCTGCAGAGAGAAAGATTAATGAAAAACAATTTTTTTTTTTTAATGATAATAATGTAAATTATACAGAATCAAAAGATATATGAACTTAATTAATTGCTTTTGAAACGAAGAGAAGCCTTGATTACCATTTCTAGCTAAGAATTTGTAGTTGTGCTGATATGATGAATATGCAAAGCTAGCTTTCTGTATGGGTATTTATAGCCAACAACACGCAAAGATTATGTGGAGACGTGTAAAGTAGGTCACATTTTAAACACCAGCAGCGGCGACATACTTGTAGTCTTTGTCATGGATCAACACAAAGTGCCATTCATGTCATCATCATACTTTGGATAAGAACCAAACTGGTTTAATTATTGAAATGGTATTTTGTAGACTAGAAAACATTAAACACATGCTACAAATCTGGACCACCCGAATAGACCCACAATATCTTCCATCTATAACTATGATTTAGAGATTTTCATAAAGATTATTAAAATTCTAGTGGTTTTAGACTTATACCAATGAAATGGATTTCTACAACTAATTTATGTTTCTTAAAAAATATATTTTTTTTAATGTGAATAAATAATACTGAACGTAGACAAACCATGTTTACCATTTGCTTTGTGTGAGTTTCTAGTTGTGCTGGGTTTAGCTATTATATAGAAACTTTATGGTTATTGGGTAATTATCAAAGATAATCGTTATCCTTATAAATGAAATTGTTGAATGTTAAGCCTTTTTTTTTAGGTAAGTCATCCCAATTGGATTTAGTAACTTATTGGGATTCTCGGTAAGGTTACTTAACTCTCAAATTATAAGTTATTATTTGTTTGGCTGTGATGTGACATTCAAACATTAATTATTAAAATATGGTAACATGCTATAACAAGTTACCATCCAATAAATTAATAAAATTAAATACTTAATAGTTTAAAAAAATTAATGTAAAAAATAATTTATAATGTTTAAAATAAAATTACTCAAAATAATAAAGTTAAAAATATTTAATGTGATAATTAAAAATATGGTTTTTTAAATTTGTTTAAGTTAAAGAAAATACAATTAATGAAATATTTATAATTTATAAATTAAGGAATTAATAAAAGAGTGCTTTTCAATTTCAGTCCATAACAAGAAGAAAAATTCATTTTTATCACTATATTTACAAAAATTCCTTTTCAACCTCTCAAACAAACTTATTACTATCCATACCCACATTACCCAAACTACCCCTAAGTATTTTTCAATTTAAAATTCCCATTAAAACCTTACTGAAATTACGAAATTGCCCTTTTCCTCACTCTTCTTCTTCCCTTTTCTCTTGCAACCGGTTCCCACATCTTTCATCCTTACGTTTTTTTTTCCCATCCATAATAGCTGCATTTCGTGCACTTATTAAGTTGTTTACGACCATTAAAGCTGCATTTCGAAGCTTCTTTGCCTCTAACAAACTCAACATTCAAGCTTTTCTTCAAGTTAAGGTATGTGATTGTTGTTGTTGGTTGATTTTCAAATTATTTTAGTCATATTACTTAGTTTTAGGGCGTAAGAGTGAATTGTGGTTGTGATTTAACCTGATTAGCAAGATAGATCTACACAAAACGAAGAGAAAAAGAACGTGAAAAATACTGCGTTTCTCTGCAAATCGTCGGTTTTTGTGAATGTTCGTAACCCGAATCGGGTTTTCTTTATTAATATAACCCGAATCGAGTTTATGATATAACATAACCCGAATCGGGTTTTAAGATACCATAAACTCTGGATCGGTTTATGTTTATTCACAAAAACCGATTCGGGATGCATGATATCACACAACCCGAATCGAATTCTGTGATGTGTTGTATTTTTTTGTTTTGTTTTGTTTTGTTTTGTTTTTGTTTTTTGTTTTTCTATTACTTTCGGTTGTGTATGTTTGATATTAATTATATAATATTTGGTTGGATTTTGATGAATTTGGCAATAGGAAATTAGATACTAAATTTTAATATGACATAAGTATGTGTTACACTAATTTTTTATACTTTAAATTTTATAGGAATGAGTGAAGTGCCGATAATAGTCAAATGTAACGGAGAGTGGAATGGGAATAACTATGTTGGAGGTGAGACATTCATGATGGGGGCCCCTAAGAACGTTAATTTTTCTCGATTGGTAGAATTTGTTTACATAGTGACTGGCATTGATAAAAGAATATGGGATATTCATTTGCATTATTTACTCCGAGCTAGGGGAATGCCCGCAGTGAAGATTCCAATCACTACTGATCTCAGTGTCCGAGGTGTGATTTCAGACAAAAAAGCTGATTATAGAGAAATTTATGTTGATAAGATTATGAGAGATTCTAGAGGTATTAGCTCCACTGTCCCTCAGTTTCCCATTAATGTAATATCAGATCCAAGGCATGTGGAGGTACCTACAGATAGAATTGCAAGTCTGATTATAGGTGGAGGTCAAAATTGTTTTATTTCTTCTAGTGGTAGCAACCAAGTTTCAGCTTCTATTGCCGCATTTACATCTGTAGAAAGTCCAATGTATGAGTTTGATTTTGGCGGAAATGATTATGATGATGAAGATCAGGATGCAGTTAGCGATGGTGATGAGACATCGAACAGTGAAGATGATAATGAGGAAACTGAAGGTGATGACATTGAAACTAGAGCTGATACAGAGACTGTGGAGTATCCAGAAGTACGATTTTCGGGTTCACAATTTGAAACCAACCCTTCACAACCATACTGGATTGTTCCTGGTGTAAATCAGTGTGAAATTGAGGGTACATCAGTGGCTATGTCGACCTTTATCCGACGTGATACATTGTACAGAGGTGCATTTTTTGACAGTAAATATGAATTGAATGTAGCCGTTGGAAAATGTGTGCTTAATTCCAGGCATCAACATAAAGTCAGACGTTCATGCACGGTTAGATATGAGGCTGGTTGTAAGGATTTAAGCTGTAGTTTTGAGATTCGTGCAAGATGTAGAAAGGGTGGTTCTATGTGGTATGTGTATAAGTATGTACCAGAGCACACATGTTGTCAAGATGCTTACGAGTCACATAGACGCAGTGTGAAGACTGTTGTCGTAGCAACATTGTATCAGAAAAAAATGGGTCTTGATAGTATAACACCTCAGCTTTTGATGGCAGAAATGTTGGAGCAATATGGTGTGCAGATCATGTACACTAAAGCTTGGAGGTCTTTACAATATGCAAAGAAACTAGCATATGGAAAAGCAAATGAGTCATTTCAGCAGCTTCCTTCATATTTTCACATGTTAAAAGAAACAAACCCTGGTACAGTGACTGCAATTGAGACAGATGAAAACAACAGCTTTTTATATTCATTCGTTGCACTTGGGGCCTCAATTGATGGTTTTCGATCTTACATCAGACCGGTTATTGCGATTGATGCCACTCATTTGAAAGGTGAATACAAATGAGTGATTTTTGTTGCTGCATGCAAAGATGGGGAGGAAATGATTTATCCTATCGCTTTTGGATTTGGTGATGGAGAGTCGGATAATTCATGGACTTGGTTTTTAAGTAGATTGAGAGAGATTATCGGTGGGAGACACCATTTGCCATCGGATTTGATTATTGTATCTGATCGTCATAAAAGCATTGCGAATGCGATGAGTGATGTTTTTCCCGAAGTCCCACACGTGTTCTGTTTCTTCCACTTGAAGCAAAACCTGAAAAAACATTTTAGAAAGCAAAAAGATGTGGAGGATATGTTCTACCTTGCAGCATATTGTTATACAAGGCCAGATTGTGATAGATATTTGGAACAAATTCAACAGGTATGTCCGCAAATGCATGAAAAATTGATTGATGTTGGAGTGACAAAATGGTCACGTGCATATTCTCCTAAAAGAAGATATGGCATGATGACCACTAACATTGCAGAGTCGCTGAACAAATGCATGATGAAAGCACGTCGGCTTCCAATAACAACCGCACATGAATATCTAAGACATATGCTGCAAAAGTGGTATAATGATAGACGTGTTCATGCTGAGAAACTCAGAACTTCGGTTACCAAAACTGCAGAAGATCATGTGAACTCGATGGCCAATGAATCGACAAGTGCCATGGTATCTGCCATTCAACAGCCGATCCAGTTCGGAGTCACACATGAACTGGGTTATGGTTTTGTTCGGCCTTTTGAGCGGACATGCAGTTGTCGGCATTGGGATCTAGATCAGTTGCCATGTCATCATGCAATTGCTGTTGCCAGGTATCGTAATTATACTTTATTATTATGCTTTTGTTATTTAATATCAGTCGGTAACCTTCTATCTTTGTCATATATCAGGGTGAACGGTGTTCATTATTATACACTTTGTCATGATTATTATAGCAAAGAATGGCTAGAAGCTGCATATGCACGTCCGATCAATCCTGTTCCTGGCCCAAAAGATTGGCATGTTCCTTCAGAAGTCAAAAGTATGATTGTACTACCATCCCAAGGAAGACGACAAGCAGGTAGACCAAAAGAGATACGAATTCCTTCAGCTGGAGAAAGTCGTCGAAAGAAAAAGTGTGGAAAATGTGGTGAAAGGGGACACAACCGTCTTCGTTGTCCTAACCTTACTATCAGAGGGACGAGTGTAGGTCAAGCTGGACGTGCTGGGACAAGTGCAGAAGCTGTTGAAGATGCTGGGACTAGCACAGAAATTGCTGGAGAGGCCGGAACTAGCTCCATTGCCACTGGGAGCATGACAGAAGATGATACAGAGGCTCGAGTGAATGCCGCTCCTATTGGACGAGTTAGAACCTCCCGAAAATGCAGCCTTTGTGGTATGACTGGACACACGCGACGTCGATGTGATCTACAGTTCCCTATTCCACCCTCAGAAGATGATGAAAATTTGTAATGAATAGACATGATGTTGTAAGGTTTATCATATTTGTTGCTCAAAATTTGATATATAAACGAAGTCTATTTATGTTTATGTTTTTATGGTAGTTGAACTAGTTTATTCGTAATTATTAATATTATATTACAGGTTTGATTATATCGTCTCTAATATGAAAATAAAATAGAGGATCTTATGTTCAAATTTGAAATTTTTTATGTTATTTTGATTGAGGGTGAAAAAATTGAGTAAAAATAGATTGAATAAATTGATATCAAATTTTTTATATTGAAAACATACAAATGAGATAACAAATGACAAAAACAACCTAAAAAAATAAATAAATAAAATAAAATATTAAAAAATTAAAAAAAAAACTCGTTTTTACAATCAAACCGACGTCGGTTTGATTTAAATCATAAACCGACGTCGGTTTGATTTAAATCATAACCGACGTCGGGCTTTGATTCGTTGCATTTTCGACGTCGGTTTTAGCGGTGAATTCAGTCGATGTCGGGTCGCGTTGTACGTCTTACACCGGTATCGGTTTTTAGCGTCCCATAAAACCCGACGTCGGGTATAGAGATACCTCGAAAACCGATACAATTATTATTATTATTTTTTTACCACTTTATGATGTTTTGGTGGGACAAAAATGATCCCCATTGGCTTTAAATTATGTTAATTTAATTGAATTAAGAAAATATATTACTATATCCATTATATTTATCACATTGAATTGTTAGATGTCATTAGGTTAAAGTACACATCATAACTCAAGATATAATGTCTCATGTTTGTCTACATTGTTGGGATGTAGATATACATAATAGGAAATTTATAGTTTGGGGGCTTTTTTGATCAATGGAAACAAAGAAAATGAACAAAAATTGTTAATTTCATGTCGAGAAATTAAAAATCGGTATGCAAGGTGTGACAAGAACCGACATCGGTATTGGTGGCTTTGTTAAAACCGATATCGGATAACATTGCAGACATCCGATTCATGCAATCGGTGTACATTCTATTATTAAACCCGGAGTCGGTTTTTGTATACCTTCTAAAACCGATATCGGTTTATATTCCAGATCCACCCCGATGCATGGAACCGGTATGCATGACCATGTTGATACCGTCGTCGGTATATGTATCCTTATGTAACCCGACGACGGTTTTCATATACTCTCTTAAACCGATTTTTTTTTACAGTAAAGGAAATGATTTAGAAAAATTTTGACAGAATTTCCTTTGTTTTTTCACATACTTTCCAAAAACCTGCATAAAAAATAACACTTCTACTATTTCTTATAGAGACTCAGTCTCTTAATCCACCATCATACTACCACACAATATTTGAGCAAATATTTACTAAATAACGATGATAAATGAATCAAATATAAACAAATATATAAACCAATCAATCATATACAACATTGCCATCCTCATCTAATATCCATCGCCCCCAATCGTCTACTCTGTATCTTGGGGTGGAATACATATATAAATCCAATGCTATCTGTGCCCTTATTTGACGGGCGTTTTCCTTGGTTTGGACAGATTTCCATTCACCCTCTAGAGAGCATAAGATATCATGAATGTACATTGCACAATATGCCCCACAACTGCTCCTGTATTACCCACAGATTTAGGTCAGATAATTTATTATACATTATTTAAATATATGACTAAAGAAAATATATTTACCCATCAGGTTGCTGAGGCACTTTTTGTTTATCCACACGCTCCACATCCCATATTTTTTCTATAGGTGGCATTTCTGTGTTGGTCTTCCCGTAGTAATCAATCGACCGTAAGATCAACGGTAGATAGCAGACCAACGGCTCAATAGCATTTCTCCTGTGGACAAACTCTATGGAACTAGCTGGATCATATATGACAATCTTATGCTCTCTTAGGCACACCCGGCAGACTATCCAATGGGTCTGATATAAACTACATGGGAACAACAGCTGCATGTTGAGAACGTCAGTGATATAGTTCGAATTCAAACAATCAAACAATTATTTTTATTCGTACGACACTTACATAATTAACAGACCACTAAGGGATTTTAGTGTCCTCCAAACCGTTAGCAAACCTTATCCAGTGAGGGGGGATCACAGCTGTAGCAGGATCAAATGTCTTTCCTTTACTGACATATTCTTTATTCATAACTAATGACAAGTCCGCCTACAAGTGATAAAATTATTTATTACTTAACAGATATGAAAAGATGAAAAAGATATTTCAGTAATTATAAAATGTAAATACTTACAAAAAAGGCCGATCCATGCACTACATATCTCTCATCAGGAACCTCATTCCACCACTCGCTTTCTTTGATCCGTAGGCACTGTAAATAACCATCGATATGCTCTGATGTCAACCAACTATCCTCATTCTCAATAGTACAAAAGTCTTCAGGGGTGAATGCTAGCGGATAACCGTCGACGTAACGCCTAAAATCAAAACAAGAATTAAAAGCCAGTTATATTAGATTAGTAATAGAATTAAACAAAGATAATGAATATTTTTATTAATACCTGAGATCTAAAGAAGAGGAAGCTTTGTATTGCTTGTACACTTTTTCAACCATATCATCCCCCAACAATACAGTTTCTGTCACCTGCTCCTTTGACACTTTTTTCTTCTTTTTCGCGCGTTCAGGATCTGTGTATGGTGATAATAGAGATACCGACGGTTTAATTTTTCGTTTAGGCCGTGTCGGTTTCCCTTCAAATGGTGGGTCATGATGGAGTGGAACCTCGACCTCCCCCAACGACCCCGATCCTAACTCCTGAACCTCTACAGTCTGCAAAAAATCAAAAGTTGTAATTACAAGTTTATAATGATTAACAAAACCAAACTAAATTACAAAACAAACACAAAATTTACCTGATCACACTCATGCTGTTGCGGTGGATCCTGATCGACTGGAAGGTCCTCACGGGGAGGTATCCGATCGACCTCCCCTAGCAGCTGTGATCCTATCCCCTGGACCTCTATAATCTGCAGAAAATTAAAAGTTGTAATTACAAGTTTACCATTATTTGAAAAACTGAACTAAAACATAAACTAAATTATAAATTTACCTGCTCGCTCGCATCCTGCTGCGGTGGATGCTGATCGGCTGGAAGGTCCTCACGGGGAGGTATCCGATCGACCTCCCCTAGCAGCTGTGATCCTATCCCCTGGACCTCTATAATCTGCAGAAAATTAAAAGTTGTAATTACAAGTTTACCATTATTTGAAAAACTGAACTAAAACATAAACTAAATTATAAATTTACCTGCTCGCTCGCATCCTGCTGCGGTGGATGCTGATCGGCTGGAAGGTCCTCACGGGGAGGTATCCGATCGACCTCCCCCAGCAGCTGCGATCCTACCTCCTGAACCTCCTCAATCTGCTCAAGTTTATCATGATTAGCAAAACAAAACTAAATTACTAAACAAACATAAAATTTACCTGATCAAATTCATGCTGCGGCAGTGGATCCTGATGGGTCAGTAGGTCCTCATAGGGAAGTATCTGATCGGTCTCCCTCACCAGCTGCGATCCTACCCCCTGGATCTCTACAATCTGCAGAAAATTAAAAGTTGTAATTACAAGTTTGTGATGATTTGACAAACGAAATTAAAACAAAAATTAAATAACAAATTTACTCGGTCACTCTCATCCTGCTGCGGTGGGTCTTGATGGGGTACTGAAACATCTACTGAACATTGTCTTTTTGGTGATGGTGTTGTTTTCAATGGTGACGCTCTTTTTGATGGTAAAGAGCGATGGATGTACTCATTCCGGATAGAGCTCTCAGTATCATGCTCATCGTCATCATCATCATCATCATCATCATCATCATCATCATCATTCGGGTCATTCCCACCATCCGGAGGCACACGGATTTTCAGCACCCTCTCAATCCTACTCAACCTCTCATTTTGCTCCTGTTGTGTCTTCAAAATAGACTCCAACAAGGCCATAATCTTGCCCACCTTCGTCTGAGGCTCCTGCAAAATTAATTAAATAACAATATAATAATTAAATGGATAGTTATGTAAGAATAAAATACAGTAATATAATCATACAAAATTCGCACCTGACGCTGAGAGGGTCCAGGGGCCACGGTGTGACCTCGTGGGACTGCGGTGTCATCGTGCTGATCCTCACCTCGAACCAGGTCGTGTGCTCTTTTTGTCCTTGCCTCTGAATATGCACTATCTGAGTCATCTCGTGGGTCTGGGATGTGATAATGATGCTGCTCCTCTTCCTCCTCTTCTCTAGTCGTCTCTGTCTCACTCTCCTCTTCCCTATTCGACTCCATCACACCCTCCTCCTCTCTATTAGGCTCGCTCTCCCTCTCCTCATTATTTGAACCATCACCTGTAGCTTCATCAACAGCCCCTCCACCACCTACTTTATAGACATTTTCCTTAACCAAATGCTCAGGGTTGAAAGAAATCCAATAATCTTTTTCTTTCTCTGCATCAGTGGGCTCAAGGGTGCTACTCCCTCCTATTAACTGCATAACATATATAATATATTTAATATTATAATTACAAACGATAATAGTCAATAAATGAAAATAAATGTAAGTTAATTTAGAAACTTACATGATTAAGCTCATTAAACCACCTTATTTTTTTTCTGCTATTACACATCCAATTCACACACCTTGGCAGCACCACATCGCCGCCTATGACTCTCTTTCCTACCCTGTTTTCCAACCACGGAAACATTTCCACTAACCACCACTGTAATTTTGATAAACAATTAGTTAGTATATAAACACTAAACAATTTTTATTATTTAGAAAGATAATATATTAAATATCGTACCTCAAATGCCCAAATAAAACCATACAAATTAATGTTACGTCCAGTCACAAGCCGATCCTCATCAAGCGCCTGATGAAGGCCCTCTATCAACCTACTATAGGCGACTGTACCAAAGGGGAACTTATTCCACATATCAAGATCCTCTATCAAGACCCACAGATAATCTTCCACCCTAGACCGATCATCAAAGCCGTAGAATAAATCATAAGCGATGATTATATTACTCAACTTCAAGATGTCCTCATCGCTTATATCTTCCCCTCGGACCCTTAACATTTGCATAATTTCAGCCAATCTCGGCGATATTCCTTTAAAAAGTCGCCACAAGAGACTATCCTCATTTGTTTGCTTCAACTTAAGAACATGTAAGTCAACATACCCGAACTGGAGTCCTGTCACTAGTAAGAACTCCTGCTTTCCAAACCTATATGGTCTTCCCCCAATCTCAAACCACATCTCATCAGGGCGTGAGTTAGGATAATCTACTAACTCTCTAGCAAGAATGGTCAGCATAAGGGGAGTAGTCAGCAACTGTTGACCGCATTGTTTTATAAAATACGCGATCGAACTCGAAGCTTTAAACCTATCTAGAAGCTGTCTCTGTGAAAGAAATCCATTTAGATAACCGATAGGCTTCATACTATTATGTGTACTCCCATTTGTTCCTTCTGGCACATGCTGAACCGGATACCTATAATTGAATTGCATCTGTAGGAAGAAAAGCAACAAAAATAAATAAATCAAAAAAACTGTCAAAATAAACGGATCGGTTCATATATAGATACAAAAATCGACGTCGGTTTTTGATGGTAAACATAAACCGACGACGGGATAAGTTATCAACATTACTGACGTCGGTCTTGATTGCTAATACAAACCGACGCCGGGCTAAGTTTGTGCAACGTAAGCCGAATCGGATTTTTTGAAGTGTTTGAACCGACGTCGGTTTACGTTACCCATCCAACCCGAATCGGCATGCGCTTGTCAACGTAAACCGACGTCGGTCTTCGTTTTCCAAACATCTGCCTAATTGGCATTTGATTTTCAACTTGAACCGACGTCGGCCTATGTTTCCAAACACAAGCTGACCCTAACCACCAAATAAAGCTGATCGGTTTTTGTATGTCAACATAAGCCGATGTCGGTATAAGATATCCAACATAAGCCGACGTCGGTTTATGTTTCCTCACAAAAACCGATCGACTTCTCACACTACAACTCTTCTAAACCTGCAATTTCAGTACAAATCCAACCATATCCTAACCAAATCCAGCACAATCTCACCATAATCATCCTAACCCAACCTTTAAAAACACAAACCAACTCCACAAAATGGCAAGAAATTCAAAAAGTCTCAAAATGATACACGAATCGGCGTACCTTCACCAATGGAGTAGGAGGACGTGCTCGGCGGCGGTTTGCAGTGGTTACAGAGCGACGGCGACGGCGACGGCGAAGGCGTGAGATGGACGGCCACTGTGCAAAGTCGGCGTCGGGGTTCGTGGCTTGACAGACACCGGGTTTGTTTTTTGTCGGGTTGTGTTTGTCACCCATTCTCACCGATGGAGACATGTTAAATGGCAAGGGTATTTCCGTAATTTCGGCTCTCCGTTTTTTTTTTGAATTTTGAAATCGAGTGGCAATTTCGTAATTTTAGGCCAGGGGTAATTTGGGTATCTTGGGTATGGATTGCAATTCATTTGTTTGGGAGGTTAAAGTAGCATTTCTAATAATTGATGGGTATAAATGAATTTTATGTTATTGAAAATGTTATTTTTGGTATTTTTCACTTAATAAAAATAGTTTATAATAGTTATAAAAATTATTTCAAATAGTTTATACATATCATGAAATAATTTAACATTTTACCACATTTATTATGTTGAATATGCTCCTTTTAACATCGTTAATTACCCATAAATATAAACGTTGCAAATTAATATACACGTAAAACGTTGAATGTAATCATTCTAACATAGTTTGGTTACCATATAAACATAAACATTACAAGTTAATATGGTGTTGAAATTAAAGTTGTTGTTGCCATTAATACATTAACAGATAACATACACAGCCAAATATTACAAAATTTTGCTATGAATCTCATCATCAAAAACCAGTAGACATGGCTCTAGGTGTTGCCATTCCAAGTGATGTAATCGTGGAAATTGGAATGGCAACAGATGGATTCACTACTTCAGCTATACCACTGAGGATCATGTTCAAACCTTTTGTCTTGCACTTGGACTTGATTTAATGAGGACCCAAAAACTCTATATGGTAGAAAAACTGAACAAGATATGATAACCAAATCGTAATATGATTAAAAAGTTTGAATCTTGTAATATTTGCAGAAAAGCAGAAGAGGAAGTTTGAGTAAAAACCTTATGAAAAGGAAGAAGTCTATGGAAATTCGAAGTCTGTTGATAAAAAATAATAATAACAAAAGTTAATTGTAGGAAACTGGATTAATATATTGCCAATAGGTTGCCAATTAATACAATTTATTTTGTAATTTATTAATTTTTTAATGATAAATATTGGATTGGTTATACGTCATGCAACAATTATAAATTTATTTGGTAACTTTATTCAAATAGTAAATTAGTCAAACCCATCCAATTAACTTTATTATTCTTATCGAAATATTCTTATAATATTCTTTTCATGGTTACCGACATTGCCACCCATAAATGTGATTTATACACTAATATTATAATACAAATTTTAATTACAAAGACATCTTTTTACGAAATGACTAATAAGCACAATTTGTTTTAATTAAAATAAATTAAATATATTATATACACCCATTAATTTTACCATTTAAAATCATTTATTTGAAAAGAATACATATATATGTATATATACCCTAATTAAACCCTAATTGAATCCCAAGTATCAAATTTTCTCATAAAATACAAAATCCTCATATAAAAAAGTAATGCAAGTATTTAATATATTTTTATTTTTATTTTATATTTGTTTAGTTGCTTGGAGTCATATATAAAAGGAAATTTAGCTAAAATACCCCAAATACACATTAGAATTACATAAGTACCTTTAGAGCAAATCAATTGTAAAACTGTCACTAATTTACTAAAATGCCCTTGAACCATACTAGCCACTAATAAATTGCATTTTTTTCTTAGCATTTGCAGCAAAGTAAGTACACTTCATCGTACTGCAAAAAAGCATTCACATCTCAAATGTTTTAACACCTCACAATTTCACAACTTAAAAACTCAGACTTGATAGGAACGTGAAAGAGAGTAGAGGTGTTCATCTTTACGTTTAAAACCTCAAACTGAAAACAGCTTTTATGTCATGTATATGTTTTCTGGCTTTGGTCACAAGCAAGTTTACAATCAAAAGTATTGACTATAGGGAAGAAATGCCATTATCAAGTGCACCATCATGTGAGCCAAGGGCAAGCCGCGACAAATCCTCGTCTTGGGATTGGATAGTTTGCGATATGCCTGCCATTTTCTTCACGAGGGATTGGTTGGGTCAATTTCTTTCTATATAATTACGCCTTCAAATTTCTTCATACAAGTAATTAATGGGCAGACAAAGATATCATTGATATTAATTGGGTGTTTACAATGGCAGATTAATATTCACTATATATATATATGGGTGCGTAAATCCTATATATTTATGGATAAACAAGGATACTATTAGATTAACTTGGGTGCTTACAGTGACAGTTCAATTGTTAGATTTCAGATGTGGGTGTACTTATATAAATGGGTGTGTAAATCATATTTATGGGAGGCAATATCTCCACGTGTTTTTCATTTTTAAATGTTTAAAAATTAAAAGCAATGTAGCAGTGTGACAGTTAACTTTATTTTCATTTTATTTTCTACTTTAAAACACAAAAAATTACAAGAAAATAAAATAAAAAAGATAGAGATCTAGACCATCCATCTTAGATGGATGGTGTAGATTCAATCCTAAATTAGATCTCCAAGGATGGAACTTGCCGTTCATAGAGATCCACTCCACCCTAGACTGTTGTTTTCTTCTCTTTAATCTTGAAAATCCAAGCAAAAGGCAGAATATATTCCTATTCCCATTAACCAGATTCCTTTATTTTATTGTCAAAATCGTCTCTACCCATTTCAATTAAGTCACATATTTTACACCAGCAGCAGTCACATTCTTGTAGTCTTTTTCTTGTATCAATACAAAGAACTATTCACGTGCTTCTAATGCTCTTACCAATCCTAAGACCAGCTGGATAGACCCAGAACTTATCTTCCACCTAAGACTTGATCTTCAGAAACAAACGAAGACATGCAATAATGAAAATGGTCGTCCCCCTTAACTTTTCTATTAAAAACTGTAGGGCCACAGACACAAGATTATTTGTTTTTCTACCAGTGGTCTTCTTAACAAGACGGACACGCTAACATTAACCATGTAGCTAGAGGCACTAGTTTGATACAAATTGAAAGGACTTTTTTGGTAGTTAATGAAACAACCATGATTAAAGTGCTTAATATTGCAAACCGATTAAATGGATTTCTATATTTTTATGTATTTTGAAAGAAACTTTAGTTCAATGTGAAATTTATATTTAGAAGAGAACTTAGAATTTAGTAAATAAACAAGCAGGATTTATGAGGTAAATATCAATCACTTTGGATTAGTTCTTGTCATATTTGTTTTTTAATGAAGATTACTTCTTCACTGGATGTGGACTCCCTGTTTGTTCTTTTAGTCAAAACTGAATCATAACCATTATGGACCGGTGATTTTCAAGCACTAAATTTAAATTATTCTTATCAAAATAACCTTATAATTTATTATTATTATTATTATTTTATGATTCTTATAATATGTTTCTTATACGCATTTACATTAGGCAAAGGCGGAGATATGAGGTGCCCAGAGGTGCCACAGCCCCCCAACCGATCAGAATGGACATGTTTTTTTTCAATTATGTAATGTATATTATTAATTAGTAGGCCCCTCTCTCAATTTTTGTTTGATTGTACTTGTGCTTTTATTGCCACCTAAAATTTCCTGCTACATTCATTTTTTAATAAATTTTTTTATTATTATATCCTTACATGTAATATTTTAAATGTATGTAATTATATAATTAAAATTTTCAATTTACTTTTTACACCCAATTTACTTCAGTATAAACCCCAATAACATATACAAAATCAAAAGTAATATGACAAATAAAAAATAATTTTTTTTTTTTTTTATGATTCCTATATTATGTTTCTTATACGCATTTACAGCAGGCAAAGGTGGAGATATGAGGTGCCCACAGGTGCCATGGCCCCCCAACCAATCAGAGGTGGACATGTTTTTGTTCAATTATGTAATGTATATTATTAATTAGTAGGCCCTCTCTCAATTTTTGTTTGATTGTACTGGTGCTTTCATTGCCACCTAAAATTTCCTTCAACATTCATTTTTTAATAAAATTTTTTATTATTGTATCCTTACATGTAATATTTTATTAGTCTATAATTATATAATTAAAATTTTCAATTTACTGTTTACATCCAATTTACTTTAGTATAAACCCCAATAACATATACAAAATCAAAAGTAATATGATAAATAAAAAATAATTTTCACAAATAAACAATGAATAGATGAATAAAGAATTGATTTAATAAATTCTGAATTTATATATGTATGTTTATTTTTACTTTTAGTATGTTTAATGTTGATAATTTTTTTATGATTATTTTTTATGATAAATATATATATATTTGCTTAAACAAAAAGAATTAGTTTTAAAAAAATTAAAAAAAAAAAAACCAGAATTAGTTTTTAAATAGATATTCACGTGCTTCTGATGCTCTTACCAATCCTAAGACCAGCTGGATAGACCCAGAACTTATCTTCCACCTAAAACTTGATCTTCAGAAACAAACGAAGACATGCAATAATGAAAATGGTCCCTATCAACTTTCCTACTAAAAACTGAAGGGCCACAAATGCAAGATTATTTGTTTTTCTGCCAGTGGTCCTATTAACAAGACGGAAACGCTAACATTAACCATGTAGCTAGAGGTACTAGTTTGATACAAATTGAAAGGACTTTTTTCGTAGTTAATGAAATAACCATGATTAAAGTGCTTAATATTGTAAACCGATCCCTCAAAAACGAAAATAATAATAATAATAATAATAATAATATTGCAAACTGCTTAAATGGATTTCTATATTTTTATGTATTTTGAAAGAAACTTTAGTTTAATGTGAAATTTATATTTAGAAGAGAACTTAGAATTTAGTAATAAACAAGCAGGATTTATGAGGTAAATATCAATCACTTTTTTTTTTTTTAAAGACAAATATCAACCACTTTGGATTAGTTCTTGTCATATTTGTTATTTTATGAAGATTATTTCTTTACTAGATGCGGACTACCTATTTGTCCTTTTAGTCAAAATTGAGTCATAATTTTTCAAAAAAAAAAAAAAAAAACAAATTGAATCATAATCATTATGGACTGGTAATTTTAAAGCAATTAATTTAAATTATTCTTGTCAAAATAACCTTATAATATTTTTTATGATTTTTATAGAGCAAAATACACGAAACCCCCCTGAGGCAAGACTTTAAAGACGCTAAAATGATGTTTGGTTTTTGCAACTGATTACCCCAACTTAATGGTCAAAGGTGTTAAGTCTGATGGTCAACTTTGGTTTGAAGAGCAAAGATGAAAATGCCCTCATTTTTTAAATTAATTTTATTTTCTTTTAAAATTTTAAATCATAAAAATTAATTTAATAAAAAATTAATTAAAATAACGAAAATTCATTTAATAAAAAATAAATTAAAAATGAGTATATCTCTACCATCCATTTGAAAAGATGGATAGTAGAGATAAAATAAGAAAAGAAAAACTAAAAAAAAAAAAATTACGGTTGATCTGTTCACCTGACCTTGTTCTCCTGATTTTCATCTCTAAACCTAGAAATAGAACTTCATCTCCATAACTCAAAACCTCTCATTATTCTCCAATGGTAGAACTAGACAAATGTTCATGGCCAAAACGAACATAACTGAATTGTGTCAAGAAATATTTTTGTGTGAGGTATATAATCATTTACATAAATAAAAGAATAGTTCAAAGACACCATGTCTATTGTTCAAGTAGTAAAACAAATATATTTTCATAAGGAAAGGTTCAAAGGTCAACACCTACTTTTCCTATGCAGATTTCGACTGTTGAACTTTATCATCAAATTATATGCGTTTTTGTGTTTACAACTTGTAACACCCTCCCTTCGATCCTCGGCGTACCGGATACCGATAATCGAGACGGAGGACGTTACGACATTTTTATTACTTATTTACGAAAATTCATTTACTAATTTAATATAATTTATTGAAAATCCGGCAGAGTTTCCTCTGTTTTATTGAGAAAACCAAAATTCTTAAAACCTGTATTATTAAAGAAACACTTCAAATATAATTTTCATTTTCTCAACTTCTATACTAGGACATCCTGTCCGTCTCAAAATCACTTCAACACACAATCTCAACCCAAAGTAAACATTTTCTAATTATATTTTCAAACAAAGTAAACACAGATAATTTAAAATATTGCATCAACTAGTTTTCCCATCTTTTTGAGAAAACATTTAGAACCATAATTCAAAATTTATATACATTAGAATTTACAAGGTTTTACACACATATGCATTTAAATAGACAAAATGTAAGTGCATAAACTTTCTTTTAACAAAATATGCACATGTCAAGTATGACTACCAAAAGGATTGGAATTTGATGTGACTCTGGAAGCGCAATGGAAGGATCTTCTTGTCGGACTCTCATTCTCAGCTTACATCAACTACCTGCGCGTGAAAAATCTAGCGCGCTAAGCAAAATAGCTCAGTTGGTATACACAAAATAATATCAATCACAAAATTTTCACAAACATAACATCTAAAATATATCATTTCACAATTCAATTTAAGTTCAATATAACATTTCTTCAACCAATCAATCAAACTTTATAAAATGTATGTCAACCACATAGGTTCAAATTAAATTCATTATCGATTATTATTATATCATAAGAGCCTTTCGTAAATGCTATCACGATACCATGGATCGGTAACGGATTTCACATCTATCTCTGGCATCGGACACTCGGTGCCTACCCGCCGGAGCTCAATTTCACATTCATTTCATATTCCAGACCGTGCCTCTCAAAGTCCGTTAATCATATCATATATATACATAACGACGCAGTACTGCTAATAATATCCTATTGGCATGCCAAACACCAATCCTCACCTACCAATATACAGGTTTACTCAGGCTCTCTATAATTTTATTAATAACGAAAATTATCATTTTCAATTAAACTTTATTACATAATTACATTCGTTTCACATTTCCACTTGGTTCCAAAAGATGGTTTTTGAATTTTTCTCTTCGAACTCATCATTCATCACACATCTCATCACAACATGGTGTAAATAGCATATAATTATAAACGAAACAACCAAAAATGCCCTTTGGTTTCTCTTTATCTTCAATTTCGACTAAAGGAGTATATTTTTCGAAAATTGATTTCACTTTAATATCATTCGTTAAACACGTGAATAAGTTTAAAAAGACGAAAATACCCTTATAACCGTATTTAATTCAAATTCGGATATAAAGGGGATTTTATGCGAAAATATTATTTCACTTGGTTTTTACTCATAAAATCCCTTCCATCACCACCCTACCAACACATGTATATCATAAATAATGACTCATCACATAAAAATCATATTATCGCAAAGTTACGAAACAATATATTAAATTTTCGCTACTAAAAAAAAATAAATTTCGAAAATAAGTGTATACCAACCCTTTTGAGCTTATAATCAAGCTCCTAGCCCTCCAAATAGAAGCTCAAAGCTTCTCCTTGCTCTTGCTAATCTCTTCACGTCTTAATTGATCATCTAGGGTTTAAGATTTACACTTTTAAAGCTATGAAAAGCTAAATAACTTAATTAAATGTAAAATCTATTAATTATTCATGCCTATGAATGTATTTATGTGCTTAAAAATCTATTGGAACACAAAAAAATAACAAAAACAGTGCTTACCTCATGAAAACACTGTAGATCCAAAATATAACTTGGATTGTAGGGGTTTTTTTTATAAGAAACGAGGTTATAGATATATATATATATATATATATATATATATATATATAGAGGCTTAAATGAAGAAGATTTGAGTGAATTTTTGGTTTGAAAAGAAAAAAAAAAAATTGGAGAGAGCAAGCACCAGATCTGATCGGCGACAGGAAGAAGATGATGCTGCAAATTTTCAGATTTTTCTGCCTTTTTATACTAACATATTTCCCGAAATTACACTTTGACCCCTAAACTTTTTAAAATTTCACTTTGACCCAAAAATTTTGACACACGCCCCTCTCCTATTGAACAATACTAACAACTCACCAATAATAAATTTTCATCATCAAATCTTTCCAAATAAAATTCTAATTAAATCCTTTTGCTAAAAAAATTACTTTCAAAAATAAATTATTAGAAAAACTATTATATTTTCTAACAATTTACTATATTAATTCACTAATTATTTTTATTATACTTAAACTAAATTTTAATCCTATTTAATACAATTATAATCTATATTTTATAATATTACTAATACGGAAGTAAATATCGGGATGTTACACAGCTTTTGTCTTCTCTATCAATTTCATTCATGCTGTGATTGTTGGAAAATTAAGATATAAAAGTCCAATTTTATTAACCCTTTTGATTCAGATTTTGATATCAGTTTTGGAAGATCAAGATAGATTCATGTTCTCCGCTATGACAACATCGCATTGGTTTATTTGTTAGGTCAAAATGGTGCTTGGTGCATAAGAAATTAAAACTCAAAGTGCACCGATTGAGAAGAAAATAAAGTATTATGTTTTTTGAAATTTGAAAATTGGCTAGTGGTTTTTGCAACATTAATTGCTTAATAAATTGTATCTTTGTAAGTGCAAGCATCATTATTTCATAAATAATTAAAGCCACTAAAAAAAATAATTTTGAATCGAATTTGCAGGATTGATTTTTGAATTTTGTAATTGTAGGCATAATTAATTATGAATAGAATTTGCAGAATTAATTTTTAAATTTTGTAACGGCAGACATGTTTATTTCGGAATTGAATTTACATAATTAACTCTTGAATGAGTTCTTTGTAATTGTAAAATTAATAGAATTAAAGGGAATTTAAAGACCATTATTTTCTTGATTTCAAATCTTTTACATGAAATATAAATTGACATCTTTTTTAGTTGTTTTGAGAAGACTAAAAATTCATTTTATTTTTCATTATTTTCTCTCAAACATTGTTTTTAGTCATTAAGTTTTCAAGGTGATAGAGATTTGGGCTCAATTTGGTTCATCAGAATTTGTTACTATTATATCATCGATGACACACAATGACCAACATAGATGATGAATAGAATTTATCTTAAGGACATTGTGTTACACACAAGCCTCAATACTTTTATTTTATATTTCCATTACTGCAAATGCATTGTAATAAGAAGAGTTGCTAGAATTTTAATTTTTATATTATTACCTATTCATATTATTATATTACCACCACAAATAATATTGAACGTAAACAAGCCATGTTTAACATTTGCTTTATGCGAGTTTCTAGTTGTGTTGGATTTAGCTATTATATAGGAAATTTCTGCTTATTGGGTAATTATCAAAGATAACTGTTATCCTTTTAAGAGAATATGTTGAATGTTAAGCTCTTTTTTAGGGAAGTTATCACATTAACCTTATTAATCTTATCAATATATCCTTGTAATATTTTTTCATTTCCAAATGTTTAAAAATTAAAATAAATGTAGAAGTGTGCTAGTTAGCTTTATTTTCTTTTTAATTTTCACTTTAAAAACAAAAAACAAACAAACAAACAAACAACAAAAAAAGGAAAAATGGTTGAGATTCAGAAGGATCTCCGTCGTCCATCTCATATGGATGGTGGAGATGCAATCTGAATCTCCAACTAGATTAGATTTCCAAGGATGGAACTCACCATTGGTAGAGATCCACTCCACCCTAGATTGTTGTTCTCTTCTCTTTAATCTTGAAAAACCAAGCAAAAAAGCAAAAAACATTCGTAATCCTATTAACCATGATATATATGAATTGAATGTATATTTCACTATATTTTACAATGTGTAATATAAAGTCTATTCTTAGGCCAAATAGAGAAACAAATAAGGCAAGAGAATAATCTATACATGAAAACAAAATAATATATTGCATGCATGAAAAATATTAATCTAATTGATTGACTTTACTTGTATGTTAACATCCCCCCACAAACTCAAGATGGTGAGATAGATGCAAGCTTGAGTTTGAAAATCAATTCACGAAAATGTCCTAAGTGATGAGCTTTGGTGAAGATATTGACAGGCTGATTAGTAGAAGAGACCGAATAAAGTTTAATAGTACCCTGATGAACATATTGCCGAACAAAATGACAATCAATCTCAATGTGTTTGGTATGTTCATGAAAAACATCATTGTGGACAATTTAAATAGCACTGTGATTGTCACAACAAAGAGGAATAGTTGTGATATGGTGAACTCCCATATCTGTAAGTAACCAGCGAAGCCAAACAAATTTTTTAGTAGTATTAGTGAGAGCTCGATATTCAGTTTCAGTATTGGATCGAGCTATAATAGTCTGTTTCTTACTACCCTATAAGTTGAAAGAATCACTAAGAAACAAGTAGAAACTAATGATAGATCGTCGATCAGTAGGATCACCAGCCCAATTAGCATCTGAATAAGCATGTAACTCTAAAAAAGAGTTAACAGAAAAGTGAAGTGCTTAAACATCGTGCCCTTGAGATATAGTAGAAGATGAAGAACAGCAGCAAAATGAGTGGAATGAGAAGCAGACATAAATTGACTGACAACATATACAACATATACAATATCCAATCAAGTTATAGTCAAATAAACAAGACTACCTACAAGTTGCTGATAAAGAGTGGGATCATTGAGTGGAGTACCTTCAAATGGCGTCAGCTTAACATTAACTTCCAAGGGACTAGTATTGATTTTATTATCAGTTAAGCCAACACAAGCAAGAAGATTTTAAGTGTATTTTGCTTGTGAGATATAATAACCATCGGAATTAGAAGAGACCTTAAAACTAAGAAAATAGTTGAAAGAGCCTAGATCTTTCAACTCAAATTGCTGTTGGACATAAGTTTTAAAGTCAGAGATACTGGCAATATCGTCACCTATAATAATTATGTCATCCACATAAAGTAATAAGAAAATATAATCATGTCTGATCTTGTGAAGAAATAATGTAAAATCATAAAAGCTGAAGGCAAAACCAAACTGTATAATAATAAAAGAGAATTTGGCAAACCAAGCTCTAGGAGTTTGCTTTAGCCCATATAGCGTCTGACAAAGACAACAAACCTTGTGTGAAAGGTGTGGATATCCTAGAGGTGGTGTCATATATACCACTTCAGTAAAATCCTCATTGAGAAATGCATTTTTTACATCCATTTAAAACAAATTCCATTGTTTGATTGTAGCGATTGCCAGTAAACTATGAATGGATGTAAGTCTAGCAACTAGTGTAAATGTCTCCTTATAATCAATACCATACTTCTGGGTAAAACCTTTGGTGACTCGACGGGCTTTATGTCATTCAACAAACCTATCTGACTTTGTTTTGATATTATATACGCATTTGCACCCAATGATAGATTTATTAGGAGGAAATTCAATCATGTCCCAAGTGTGAGTCTTCTTAAAAGCTTACAATTTTTTGGTCATAGCTTGCTGCCAAACAAGTTTAGTGTTGGCCTCTTTGTAGGATTGAAGCTCATACAAAGAAAGGATTATAGGAGAAAATTAACAAAAAAAAAAATCTCGAAGAGTTATAGGTAGTTCCCTTACCCAGTTAGAGTGACAGGGAGGAGGAGCAATAGATGAGATTGGGTAAGATGACACTAGTGCAGGATGAGGAGGTGCAGCAGGTGAAATTAGGTAGGAGGACTTTAATGCAGATCAACAAACAAGTGAGACTATTCAGGAATTAGCTGGATATCATCAGAAGGATCTGTTTGAGTCTCATGAATAATTGAATCTCTATCATGAAGAAACAAAGGAACAAAAAGATCTATAAAAAGTTTATGAGAGGAAGTGTGTGATTGTGAAAATTAAATATAGATGAAAATATCTTATGTTCCCAAAAAAACAATATGATGAGAGATGCGAAGACAATTCAAGATAGAATCCCAACAACGATAACCTTTATGCTCAATGTCATAGTTAAGAAAACAACACAAACGAGCTCTAGATTCTAATTTAGTTCATTCTTGAGGATGAAGAAGAACAAAGCAAGCACATTTAAAGACTTTGAGATGGTGATAGTTTAAAGGAGTGTCATACAGTTGTTCATAAGAAGTTTGATTATCAATGATAGAAGATGGAACACAATTGATAGTGTACACTACTGTTAATGCAGCTTCTCTCCAAAACTTTTCAGGACAAGAGGTAGATTTAAGAAGTGCACAAGAAGTTTCAAGAATGTCTATCTTTGTGTTCAACATGACCATTCTATTAGGATATACCAAGATATAAATGATGGCATATGGTATCCATTTGACTTAACATATTAAGAAATGCAGTATCCCAATATTATATAACATTATCAATACATAAAACTTTGATAGTTTTGGAAAACTAAGTCTGAATCATTTGAATGAAATTAAAATAAATTTTAGATAATTCAGGCCTATTATGCATAAAATAAAGCCACGTATAATGGGAATAGTCATCTACAAAGATAACAGAACATTTGGATCCCCCATGGTAGTGGTTGGTAAGGGTTCCCAAATATTTAAATGAATTAAGTCAAAAGATACCCGAGAAACTGAATTACTATTATGAAAATGTAATGCATGATATTTGGATAATTGACATGGTAACCAATCGATGTGATCATTAGTTATAGTGCCTAAATGTCTACTAGACAACAAAGAATGCAAACGACTAAATGAAATATGACCTAATCATGAGTGCTAGGGACTTAATAGTAAAGATGAAGAAGTAATAGTAGATTGATAGGGAGATGAGACCTGTGAAGGTAGTTAAAGATGAATGAGCTCAAACAAACGTTTGACTTTATGGCCTATCCCATAAATCTTTCCCATTTGTGGATCCTGCACACGACAACCAGAAGAAGTAAAATGTACATCGAAATCAAGTTCACACAACCAACTCATAGAGATTAGATTTAAGGTAAGTTTAGGAATGAAGTCTGTATTCTATAAGGAGAAGTTATCTATAGAGATCTTACCTATATGTTGAACAGACATGGATGAACCATTAGCTGTAGAAATGATAGATAAAAAGGAAGAGGATGAGGATGATTGTATAGAAAAATGTGTAGGGTTAGAGGTCATGTGATTATAACAGGGTGAATCAAAATACCAAGAGGAGTTACCTATTGACACAGAAGGAAAAGTAGTGGATATATAATAGGATTTGGAGATGATTTGATGGAGCATGGATGTAAGATTGAATTAAGATAGAAGAGGAACCAGCAATACTCGATGTGTCGTCAAAAAATTGCTGATTGTTTTGAGAAGGCTTGGGAGAAACACTCTTGAATTTGATTGAAAATTCTTCATTATTAGTAGTCTCAGGACAATCTTGATTGTAGTACCCTGGTCTAATTTTATGGCAATGCTTACAGTGTCTCGTAGGGCAATGAAGAAGACCATGTCATGAGAGCTTACAATAATTGCAAATAGATTTCTTCCATAAATTCTCCATTAAAATTTGAAAAAAAAAAAAACGATGAAATGAATAAGCTCAATAATCCAGTAAGTCCAATAATAAAATGAAATCCAATATGCAAGGCTCTCAACCTTGTGGTCGTGGATCGATAAACTTTGTAGCAATGTAAAATTGCATAACCAGGTGATAAAACACACAAACCAGAGACAGGTCGCAGCAGAACGGAAGGAGACAACAGCATGATGGTAGAAGTGGCAGAACAAGTGGACCGGATTGTGATGCGATCAGATTTAGTGCAACAGAACAGCGACAGAAGTGGTGACGAGCAACGGAAGTGATGAGACAAACTTGAAGCGATCAGATTGAGTCAGATGGTGCAAGACGGCGCAACAACCAGATGCGACTATGCAAGAACCGGGTGCGACAATGAAAGAGACCTGGCAGGGAGAGAAGCGTTGAACAGGTGAGGACAGTGAACGGCGTTGTGCACGAAATAGACCAGGAAGTGCACGATAGCAAACCGTGGAGAGAGATCAGTGGCTGAACAGCTCGTGACTTGCGCAGTGGTACTAGTGAACCAGGTGCGACAGAAAACTGTGAGCAGACGGCGGCGCGGAACCAAGAAATCAGACCAGACCAGAAGATCGGTGGTGGGAGTGGAGCAAAGGTGATGAAAAAAAATGATGAGTGCTCGAACAGACCAGCGCGCGGCGGTGACAGACCAAAAAACAGACCAACGTGCAGTGTAAGGAGACCAAAACCAGACTAGAACCAAAGCGGTGATATGCGCTGCAATGAGGGTGCGATGCTGAGGGTAACGGCGGTGTTAAGCTGCAGTTTTGGGTTGGTTGCAGTTCGTGAAACAAAGGTGGACAAGCGGTGTGAGGTGGTTTGATGTAGAGGTTGATGGTCGTGTATGATAATCGTGACAGTGAACAGGAGAGAAAAAAAATTTACGGAAACATAAACTCTGATACTATGATAAATATAAATTAAATGTATATTTCACTATATTTTACAATATAACAGGCCAAACAGAGAAACAAATATGATAAGAGAATAATCTATATATGGAAACAAAATAATATATTGCATGAATAAAAAATATTAATCTGATTAATTGACTTTGCTTGTATGTTAACAAACCAGATTCTTTCATTTCATAGTTAAAATCATATCTATATTTTATTTAGCTCAAATACCTCAAAACCAATATTCAAAAACCATAACTGGAACCTAGATTTGAACTCCAAAGTCACTGTGAAGAGAGAAAAACCACCATAACAATGAAATGTCCAGCATGTTCAGCGAGAGTGGTAAAGGGAATATGTGGGAAAATGACACGACGGTGGACGGAAACAAACCACTTACGAATCAAAATAGATATATTATCACTTCGTGAGAGATTGCATTGCTTATATACAAATCAAAATAGATATAAGTAGCTACCGGTGTTCTAGTCACAATTCCATCGACTCAACAAATTGCTGACATTTTCACCAAGCCATTATGGAAGCTACCATGCAGAAATATTTGAGACAAGCTAGATTCCCAAAGCTAGGAGTATATTCCAATGTGGTACCCATCTTTACCACATTAATTGGAAACATTTCTGCATTGCAGTCTGGAAATCAAATTACACACCAGTGGATATTCTTGTATTTTTTTGGCTGCCTAGTAAATTTCAGTCTTTGGCATATTAATGATGATTAAGCTCTTCAAAAGTACATTGATTATTCTGGTATGTGCAGGATAAGGGTACGTTTAAATCCATTCAATAGATTGTATATTTGAGATTTTAATGGAATTTCGTGATCAATTAAGTAATAAACATCAGCCTGGCAGCAATGGCGAATTCAGGATGAATGTCTACTGCATTTGTTAACGTTAGATACAAAATTTTAAGTCTGCAAGTGCTCAAACAATAACAAAGTTATAAAAATAATGAAGCCTTTGGCCCGATATTTTAAGAATCATTCAAATGAAACATAAACCCAAGTATTTACTTTAAATCCTGCTCTCTGTTTTTCTCATAGATATGGGTTAGAAATAAACATTTTTATGAGTTTGATTTTTCAAATAGTACCTTTCCTCTTCTGTCTAAAATTAGTGGAATGAAGCTATGAAACTCACCTCTTCGATTATTTCTTAGACAAAGACTTACTCTCCTCTGCATTCCCCAAAAGAGCTAAGAAATCTCTCATTGAAATAATAATAATAGAGGAAATGTCACCAGGTGGCACTTTCCATTATTGCAATAACAATTTTGTCCCATTTCAATAAAATTAACAAATGTGTCTCAAGCCCTATTTTTTTGGACACAAATACCCTTTCTAAAAATAAAACAAGTGATTTACTCTCTTCTGCATTCTCTCTTCTGCTGCTCCTCTTACTCTTTCATTCTCGTCTTCTTCACAGCCACCATCCACCATCGAGCTTCATTCTCGTCTGTACCATCCAGCTTCATTTTCTTCATCATAGCCACCATCCAGCTACATCCAGCTTCATTTTCGTCTTGACAGCCACCATCCAGCTTCATTCAGCTTCATCCAACTTCACCTTCTTCTTCACAGGCACCATTCGCCATCTATCGTGATTCTCTGCTGCACGACAAATTTCATCCACCATCCACCAGCGAACATTCTTTCCATCCACCATCCATAATCTTCTTCTGCACAACGGGTAATGTATCTTAACTTTTGAACACTTATTTTTCAGTTGTTATTGATTATTGTGGTTAGCTATACTGATATTGAGCTGTAGAAATTGGCTTTAGGGTTTACGAACTTAGTATTTCTATGTATGTTGATGGAAACGGCACACATGTACGACGTTATTAGTGATGACAAGACTTAGACTTAGTTAACAAACCAAAGACGAAAACAGTAGTCATGCCAAGATGATTTGCATTATTAACACAAGTGAACAAGTTAACTTAGTGTGACTAGTGGTGACATGGGTTTCTGGAAAAAAAATAACCAGTAGGCAAAACACTAGTCACACCAAGTTGATGAGTGTTAATAATGCTAATTGCCTTGGTGTGAGTAATGGTGTAATGACTTGAAGAAAATACCAGTAGCTAGAACACTAGTCATACCAAGGTGACGAGTGTGAATAACACTTGTTACCTTAGTGTGACTAGTGGTATCATAGGTTTATGGTAAAAAAATCAGTAGCCAAAACACTAGTCACACCAAGCAGACGAGTGTTAATAATGCTAGTTGCCTTGGTGTGAGTAATGGTGTAATGACTTGAAGAAAATACCAGTAGCTAGAACACTAGTCATACCAAGGTGACGAGTGTGAATAACGCTTGTTACCTTAGTGTGACTAGTGGTATCATAGGTTTATAGAAAAAAAAACCAGTAGACAAAACACTAGTCACACCAAGCAGACAAGTGTTAATAATGCTAGTTGCCTTGGTGTGAGTAATGGTGTAATGACTTGAAGAAAAAACCAGTAGCTAGAACACCAGTCATACCAAGGTGACGAGTGTGAATAACACTTGTTACCTTAGTGTGACTAGTGGTATCATAGGTTTATGGAAAAAAAAAAAGCAGTAGGCAAAACACTAGTCACACCAGGCTGACGAGTGTTAATAATGTTAGTTACCTTGGTGTGAGTAATGGTGTCATGACTTGAAGAAAAAATCAGTAGCTAGAACACTAGTCATACCAAGGTGACGAGTGTGAATAACGCTTGTTACCTTAGTGTGACTAGTGGTATCATAGGTTTATGGAAAAAAAAAAAAACAATAGCCAAAACACTAGTCAAATCGAGGTAACTAGTGTTATTAATGCATATCACCTTGGCGTCACTATTAGTGTCATATTATGAGCATTTATTTAGTCGTTTAATTACTTAATTGTATCAAAGTATGAGTAATGATATATTGCTAGTCTTGATTTAGTCCTCCATTAATAAATTCGATCATTTATTTGTTTACAGTGATATGGACGAAACTAGAATTATAGTTACCCATGGTGGACAATGGATTGGTTATAAGTATGAGGGTGGTGAATCAGAAATAACATTTGTTTCTACGAATGCCACGCTTGATGACTTAAAGAAGACCGTTGAGAATATTGTTGGAGTTGATATAACAAAGACTACATTTGACTTACACATATTGGTGGAGACTTCCGGTAGGCCTGCCATTCCAAAATTAACAACTGATAAAGCTGTGTCTTTCTGGCTACATGAGAAAAATCTTGAAGTTTACGTATCTGTTGTTCCAAACAATCTAAATGACTGTCTGAGAGATAAAGGAAATGTTCAATTACCAATCCGACAACAACTTCAACCATCAATCTTCATACAGCTACCAATCCAACCGCAAATCCAATTATCAAGCCAATCACAAATCCAATTAATAAACCAGCCACAACACCAAAGCTTTGTTGAATTAGTTTCTCAATTCAAGTCTGTTTCGTCAAGCAACAAAGTTCCAATCCATGAGGATCGTAACATTGAAGATGAATGTGAAGACATAGATGAAGATGATGATGATGATGATGATGATGATGATGAAGAAAAAGAAGATAATGTTGATTCACATGGTGAGTATAACTTAAATGGCAGTGAGTATAATCATTCTACAGAATATTGCTTGGATGACATTGATTCAGATGAGTTTTCGGACTACTATCGTCCAGCTACAAGCATTCCTATAGCCACTAATATTTTTAGAGGAGATGGAGGAAGCCGACATGCAGTTATGGCAGAAGATTTAGGTGGTGATGCTGATAGTGGTGGTGGATTTAATCATGATGTTCGTGATAAGGATTGTGATATAGATCATGATAATGTTCGCGATGTTAGGGATGATGGCAGTGGGTGTTTCCGTCAAGCCAATGATGATAATAACACGCAACAAAGAGTAACTAGTGAATGGTGCATCCCTGGAATAGATCTTTCCGTATTTCATACAATCGCCACTGAAGTGTCAGAAAGAGAAGACCATAATTTCTTCAGAGGGAAAATATTTCCTTCAAAGTGTGATATGGGTAAAGCTGTAGAGATGTATGCATTGAAGGAAGGTTTTTGTAAAAAGGTCAAGAAATCAAACAACATCCGTTATGATGTTAGGTGCAAGGATAAGAATTGTAAATTTCAGCTTGTAGCCATCAAAACAAAGATTGGAGACCAATGGGAGGTGCGAAAATTCTGAAAACAACATTGTTGTTCGCTTGATAGTGTACATCGACGGTGCAGGAAAGTGAGTGCAAAATTAATCGGAGACCTTATCACTCCGAAATTGCAAGTCAGTGGTCAAAGCATGAAACCCAAAGAAATCCAGACAGAAATTCAAGTTAATTATGAAGTTATTTTGCCATATAATCAATGTCGGAGAGCCAAAGGTCATGCTGAAGACAACGTTTTTGGGTCTGCAGAGTTGTCATTTGAACAGTTGCCTGCGTATTGTTATCAGTTGGAGTTAGCTAACCCAGGTACAGTTACAAACATTGAGACAAATGACAGCAACCAGTTTCTATACATGTTTATTGCTTATGGTGTTAGTATATCTGGGTTTCGTCAAGTGATTAGACCAGTTATTACCATTGATGGAACACATTTGAAAGGGAAATTTGGTGGGATTATGTTCATTGCGGCGTGTAAAGATGCAAACGAGCAAGTGTATCCCTTAGCATTTGGATTTGGGGATGTTGAAGATGAGAAATCATGGTCATGGTTTTTAACAAAGTTGAGAAATGTAATTGGGTGTCCAGAGAATTGCATGTTCATATCCGACCGGCATCTTGGAATTAAAGTAGCGATGGAAAAAGTGTACCCCGATGCACATCATGGCCTTTGCATGTATCACATGACATAAAATGTGAAAAATTTGTGCAAAAATAAGACTGTCACCGGATTATTCCATCGCGCATCAAGGTGTTATCGTCAATCCAAGTTTTGGGGCATGATGGAAGACCTTAGCAAAATACACCCAACGGCGCATAGAGAATTAATCGAACTTGGACCACATAGATGGGCATTGGCAATGTCTCCAGTAAGGCGCTACTGGATTTTAACTTCCAACATTGTTGAATGCATGAACTCATGCTTGGTTAAAGCTCGCCAATATCCATTAACGACTTTGGTTGAGTATATAAGGGGTATGATGCAAAGATGGTTTTATGACCGCCGGAAGAATGCAGAAAAAATATCAACAGAGATAACACAATGGGCAGAGAAGAAAATTGCAGAGTATACTAGAGACTCACAAACTTACACGGTCACACCAATCGATGATAGCAAGTATGCTGTAAAGGCTGGGAGTAGGAAGACCGTTGTCAATCTAACTGAAAGGACGTGTACTTGTGTGGCATTCCAGATGGATCTTTTACCATGTTCACATGCACTTGCGGTGCTAAGGTAAGACCATAATATTTACGAGGTTTTGCTTTAATTGTAGAATAAAAGTTTAATATTGTTTTCGGTTGTACAGGTATTGTAATAGGTCATTCATCCCCTACATATCCGACTGTTACAAAACACCTAATCTATTGGCTGCATATGCTGGTGCTATCTTCCCGGTTCCTGACCCAGATGAATGGACAGTTCCAGAACACATCCAAAACATGATTGTTTTACCACCACCATGGCGTTCGCAAGCTGGCAGGCCTAAAAAGAAAAGGATTCCATTTGCTGGCGAGAATAGCGGAAGGGTTTTGAAATGCTCCCATTGTGGGCAAAAAGGCCATTATCGACAAAACTGTCGTAATCCACATCCATCTCAACGACCCCCTATGAACAATAGTGAAGCATCTGTTACCTAAGTAAGAAGACAAAGAAAGTGTCGGACCTGCCATCAAGTAGGACACAATAGCAAGACTTGTAAGAATGCTCTCCGACCCACTGTACTAGAACAATGTCAACAATAACCTTGTATGTTGGTTGTTCAAATATCGTTGTTTTGATTTGTAACAAATGCAAAACTATCTTCATTTACTAATAAACTAGTTTGTGTCTGTGTTTGGTGATCTTGTTAATCACAGTAGTGACATTCTTAAGGATTTGTATGAAAACAGGTTCTGTTGTCACTAGTTAACTTGTGCTATGTTTTATAATCTTGAAAATCAGTAGCAAAAACACTAGTCACACCAAGGTGGGGAGTGTGATTAATACCAGTTCTATATGGTGTGACCAGTGGTGCAATATGATGATGTGGATATAGTACCCCTCAGAGGAATGTTTTGATATCAATTCTGAGCCCAAAGAAGTTAAGTCTTGCTGCACCTCCAAGTGGCCCTGCATCTTTTGTTGATGCTTATGAAAAGCTGCTTTCTGCAATTCCAGATTTCTCAGACGTTGGGAATCTTTTCATGGTTCAGTGACCAAATTTTCATCTACATTTTTTCTAATTTTCTGGAATTACATACCAGTCCTCAGCACCTGTGGAGCTCACTGAAGTAAAAACAGAATATGCAGTTAATGTTGTTAAGCACATTTTTGATAGGCGTGTTGTGTGACGAGTGTGATTAATACCAGTTCTGTCTGGGTGTGATTAGTGGTTGATTTCACTGATGGTCGATTAAACCAGTAGAGGAAGCACTAGTCACACCAGTGTGACGAGTGTGATTAATACCAGTTCTGTCTGGGTGTGACTAGTGGTTGATTTCACTGATGGTCGATTAAACCAGTAGAGGAAGCACTAGTCACACCAGTGTGATGAGTGTGATTAATACCAGTTCTGTCTGGGTGTGACTAGTGGTTGATTTCACTGATGGTCGCTTAAACCAGTAGAGGAAGCACTAGTCACACCAGTGTGACGAGTGTGATTAATGCTAGTTCTGTCTGGGTTTTGCTACTGGTTTTTTCCATCAACCTAATACACCACTAGTCACACCCAGACAGAACTGGTATGATTCACACTCCCTACTTTGGTGTGACTAGTGCTTTCTCTACTGGTTTGTCCATTAACCTAATGCACCACTAGTCACACCCAGACAGAACTTGTATTATTCACACTCCCCACCTTGGTGTGACTAGTGGTTTTGCTCCTGCTTTTTTCCATCAACCTAATACACCACTAGTCACACCTAGACAGAACTGGTATGATTCACACTCCCCACCTTGGTGTGACTAGTGCTTTCTCTACTGGTTTGTCCACTAACCTAATGCACCACTAGTCACACCCAGACAGAACTAGCATTAATCACACTCCCCACCTTGGTGTGACTAGTGCTTTCTCTACTGGTTTGTCCATCAACCTAATGCACCACTAGTCACATCAAGGCGACGAGTGTTAATAATGCTATTCAGCTCGGTGTGACTAGTGGTGCCATGAGTTGATTGAAAAAAACCAATTTCAAAACACTAGTCACACCCAAGTAACTAGTGTTACTAACACCCGTCACCTTGGTGTGACTAGTGTTTTGTCTACTGATTTTTTTCCATCAACTCATGGCACCACTAGTCACACCGAGCTGAATAACATTATTAATGCTAGTCAGATTGGTGTGACTAGTGTTTTAGCTACTAGCTTTTTGCATATATCCACAGCACCATTAATCACACCGACATAACTAGTATTATTAACACTCGCACCTTGGTGTGACTAGTGTTTTGGATACCGATTTCCTCCATAAACCAATGACACCACTTGTGTTAGAAACACTAGTCATGTTCTGATTTCAAAGCATGTTCTACTTGGTTTCAAAGTCTGTTCTGATTTCCAAGTTCAGAATATAGAAGAACACAGATTATTGTTTCGATTTTGTTATAAAAATTGACAAGTAGTACATGTCACACAAAACGAATACCCCATTTGTCAATTTCCATCACTACTTCAAAAACATAAATCAGTTTCATTCAACAAAGACAAAGCTTACACCTTTAGTCACTTTCATAACTCATTTTTACAAATCATTGATCACAACAGAGTAAAGAATCAAACTTCCATATTACAAGTAAAGTTCGAAACATGAAGCAAAGCCAAATTTGGACAGCAATGTAGAACTCAAGCCAAACTATGCTTCAAAAATCTGAAATACAAGTTGTGTGATGTACCAGTTTCTGTGTGAGGAAGGTAGACAGTCGCGGCCAATGGAGGGGGAGGTAGGGGCTTCGCGTTTCGTAGCGACCAAACAAACTCTCGTCTGCGAGTGACCAAACGAAGTCAGGGGCACAGCGGCTCCGCCTGAGGAACGGAACGACGAAAGCGACCAACAGTGGGGGAGGCAACGAGTTCGACTTTCACAGCGAGGAGATGAGTTTTCGGTGGCCGCGCATGCAAGGCTGACACAAACAACTCGATGGCAAAGGGCAGACAACGACGACGGCGCTACGTGGCTCTGTGCACGGTGCGGACAGACGACGACGGGTGTTGATTTTTGGGGAGGCAGAGGCTGTTGTTGATTTTGGGAGCCAAAAGGTTTTTTTTGGGAGGCAAAAGGTTTTTTACGAGAGGCAAAAGGTTTTTTTCAAGGTCTGCTTTTGGGGGGAACAGGTTTTTTTCAAAACCACATTTTAACTGGAAGGGTATTTTCGTACTTTTATATATCATTTGAGCCCCTATTGTTACATTTTAAGGGACAGGGACACAAATGTTAAGTCACTACTTAAATATGCCACTTTTGTCCTTCCCCCAAAAATAAGTGTTAATACAAGAATGTCAAAATTCGTTTTTGGTCACATTTTAAAAAATTATTAATTTTCAGCCTCTTAAATAAATTAATTACATTATATACCCATTTTACCCAAATTGCCCCTTCTCTATCTTGTTCTTATAATCCATTGCTCATGGTATACAATCATTGGCTTTCTTTATTTATTATTTGAGTTTTGGTGGAATTTTTTTTTTTGGGTGATTTTTTGAGTTTTATTTTTGTCTTTTAGATGTTGAGTATTGATGTTTAAGGTTAGATTTGATTGTAGTAGACTTGAAAATGAAGGTTTTCGATAAGATGCAACATCGGTATCGATTTTAAATAGTACATTTTACATCTGTGTGGAGAATAGTTTGGTAAACTTGGATATAGAACAAAAATAGTTTGTTTGAGGGGCCATAAAATACAATTTCAGAAAAAAGTGGATAAAAGTGAATTTTTTCATTTGTCTTTAGATAAAAGTAAATTTGTCCCTTAAAAAACTTAATTCTTCTGTGACTAAGTATTTTCCCTAACAAAACACCATTTGTTAGTGTAGTTGCTTGAGTATCTCTCGTCTAAGATTGGAGGTTCGATTCCTCTTAAGGAATATTAATAAACACTAATACTAATATCCCTCTTGCAATAGTTTTCTTCTGTAAGATGTCAGTCTTAAAATAAAAAACTATCCTCCCCAATAGAAAAGCTTGTGTAAAACTGATTGATCGTGTAAAACCACTCGGGAACTCCCTCTTGATAGATTTTAGCAAAGAGAATTTTCCCAATTTATTTTTATTTGCTCTGCCTTTGACCATAGAGTAGAGATTTTATTTGTTCCTTTTTCATGTTGTTAAACCTTTGTCGTGTTTGTTTCAACCATATGTACAAATTGTAGCTTGCGATGCATTTCCAGATTTACTAATTCATTTCAATTACATTTCATTGAAATTAACCGTTTGTGTTGTTAAGTATAAGGATTGATGGCTTTTCACATGAAAAATGGGAATTTATTATTATTTTTTTCTATTTTCCATCATGTAGAATTAGGGATAACAACATATTAGGTTAGGGCATTTGACAAAGCCTTGCAAGTTTGGTTTGGATCAAGCACACTACAAACCGGCAAAATGTCTTAAAGCCAATTTATGATAAAGTTATATCCTCAAATATAACCAAATAAGCAAAATTTGTATCATTTTCAAACTCTAACAACAACATGAAAAAATCTAACATTAAATTCTAACATAATAAATTAAAAAGGAAAAAAAATAAATCTAACATAATAAAACACAAAATATGATTATGGGTGGGTGTGAATGTGGATTTTTTTTAAACATAATAATATACATAGATTTGAGTGTAGTGTTTTTTTTTTAATATAAATAATATATATGTCTTGTTTGCCTTAAGAAGTCAAGGGTTCTAGTCTACTTTAAAAAAAAAAAAAATTATAACACAAGATGTGGGAAATGTTTTTTACTTTTTTTTTTTTTTTTTTTTTGGTGTTTTGCTTTTTAAGGAGTTGTTATTTTCTGAATGTGAGAGTAATTATTTGAACTGTTTGGTGATCCAGTTATGTAACTCGTAGCAAGCTCAATGTTCAAAAAACAAAAAAGTAAGAGATATGCAAGAGGAAGTAATATGATTTTGTTTAGAGTTAATTGCAACATTGCAACAACATACTCAAAAAAAATTTTCCCCACAAGGCTTTGGGTGAATTTTTTTTTTTTTTTAAATTCTAAATAAACTTTCAATTATAACAAAGATACAATGCAATCAGGCTCAGTATCAAGCCAACTATTATCCTTCTTAGAGGACAAAGTAAGGGAAATAAAGATGTGTGTCATCCTGTTACAACAACGTGGAATAGAGTGATATTATTGAAACCCCACTTTTTGATATAGTGCTTTAACATCATCTATAATGTGAAAAACATAACTCCATAAAGGAGAATCATTTATAATCTAAGAAACCATGTTGATTGCATTCAATTCAAGGTAGGAGACTTTGAGATTGAGTCTCAGCTAAAAGAAGTCCTTCCCTGACAACCATTAACTTACCAAATTCAGCATTGTACCTGCCTTTTAGAGGTCTGGAAAGTGCTGCAACAACTCGTCCATAACAGTCTCTTATTGCTTCTCCCACACCAATCCAAGATCCAGCCTGCTTGACTGAAACATCAGTATTTAGTATAAGAGTTTGCAGAGGTGGAGGAGTCCAAGAAGTGGATGCAATTCTGCTTGAAGAAGGTGAACAAAGGTTAAGCAAACACTGGGCATGCTGATACTCAAGCATTAATCCCATACCCCATTCTATCAATTCCAAACAACCACGAACCGGTTTGTCATGAAGTGCACTGTTGCGATTAAACCAGATACACCAAAGCAACATACAGAAGATTTCCCATTCAGCCTTAGAGATGCTATCTTGAAGCCAATAAAGAGCTCTAAACACGGGAAACCTTTAAAACGTTGAAGCAGTATACAGAATGAAGTCTATTGCCAGTCTTTCTTTGCTGAAGCACACCAAAACAGTGGATGAGGAGTGGTCTCGGACTCTTTGGGGGAATATTCAGAGACCATATAAGCTTCCACCAGCGTCCAGTTGAGGCTGAGGAGGTTCCTTTGTCTTTGTACTTTTCTACAAAAATTTGGTATTGATATTGTTTTTAAAATTTATTTTTACAAAGGAAAATCATATTTTACAAGTGATGTATTTGAAAATGTAATGCCTTTAGATGAATTTGTAAAATATTATCCTCAAAAATGAAAAATGATGTAAATATTTTTTATATGTTTTTGAAAATAATTAAAATAATTGTGTGGAAGAAAAATAATGGTTCATTTTAAAAATCTATTTTTGAAAATGGTGAAAAAAAATTGTATTTTTCTTTTTAATTATAATTTGTGAAAAGATGTTTTCCATTTTAAAACATATTTTACAATACGAGCCCACAAACACATTTATTCTGACTTTTTTATTTTTAAAAATAAATAACCATTTTTAAAAATGGATCCAAACACCAGTCATTCTGTTAGTCAACACTTTGTGAATAACGGTAAAATGGTCATCTTCATACAACTGAAAATATCAGATAAATAAGAAAATAATTATTATTCATTTATTTAATAAAGAATCAATTTAAAAAATCACTTTCACATAGGAAAATACATCACTTGCTTTGTTGGCACAAAGGGTCGAATCATGCACTCGGCACTTTGCTGGGCACGTAAAAGGCTAGAGGCAGTGCTGTTGCCATTGAGGTTACATTCCAAGTGCTGTCCAAAATCAAACCGGTTTAATTATTGAAATGGCATTTTCTAGACTAGCAAACAGGAAACATATATGTTATAAATTTGGACCACCCGAAGAGACCCAAAATGTCTTCCATCTTTGACTATGATTTAGAGATTTTCAGAAAGATTATTAAATCTCTAGTGGTTTGATATTTATAGCAATGAAATAGATTTCTACAACTAATTTTATGTTTTTGAAATAAAAAATATTTTAATGTGGATAAATAATATTGAATGTTGACAAGCCATGTTTTCCATTTGCATTATGTGAGTTTCTCGTTGTGTTGGGTTTAGCTATTATATAGGAACTTTATGGTTATTTGGGCTGGGTTTGGCTATTATATAGGAACTTTATGAAGATGCTATTATCATTTTAAGTGAATTTGTTGAATGTTAAGTTTATTTTTTAGGTAAGTTGTCACAATTAACCTTATCATTCCCATCAAAATATCCTTATAATATTTATTTTCATTTTCAAATGTTTAAAATTAAAAGCAATGTGAGCGTGGTGGGTTGACATGGTGGGGTCAACCCCACTTGCATTGCAACAAAAGCAACGTTCAATGCTCAGAAACCATAAAATAAATTAACCATTTTTCCACTAATTGTAGGTAATCTTCTCATGTCTTGAGAGTAGCTAAGTAGAATAGATCAGTAGACTCCGACAGACATATGACCTAGTGTAAAAGTGACTGTTAGCATTATTTTCTTTTCATTTTTCTATTTTAAAAAACAAAAATCTACAAGAAAAGAAAATAAAAAAGGGTGGAAATCTAGAAAGGTTTCTACCGTCTATCTTAGATGGATGGTGGAAATCTAATTTGGATCTCCACCTAGATTAGATCTTCAAGGATGAAATTCACCATCCATATAGATCCACTCCACCCTAGATTGTTGTTTTCTTCTGTTTAATCTTGAAAAACAAAGCAAAAAGCAGAAAATATTCCTATTCTCATTGCCCATATTCTTTAATTTTATTTTCAAAATCATCTCTATATATACATATATATATATATATATATATTTTAGCTCAAATACCTCAAAGCCAATATTCAAAAATCATAATTCGAACCTAGATTTGAACTCCAATGTCACTGTCAAGAGAGAAAATAATCATCTCCATTATTACAAAATTGCCATTGATTATCTTCCAATCAAATTGTGACACATCATTGAATTAATTTTTTTTAATTCAAATTACAATTAATAAATGATTTAATTAAAAAATAGTATTTTAATATATATAAAAAAAATCTCCATCTTTTACCTCTTATCATCTTCTTCATCTCTAATTTCATCTTTTACATTCATCAAAATCATCATCTCCATCATTTTCATCAAACCAACATCACCTAAATTAAATATCAACATCAAACCAAACATCTCCCAAATCTTTAAAAAAAAAAAAAAAATAAAAAAAAAAAAAATTGTCCATGCACATTTAAAAAAAAAAAAAAAAATGTTTATCCATTTTTTTTTTTTTTTTAAAATGTTTATCCAATTTTTTGTAAAAAAAAATGGAGATGACATTGCCATCTCCAATCATCTCTACCGTCGGAGCTGGTCTCCAACGATAGGGACCAGTGTTGGTCTCCTCGCTGGAGACCTGGTCTCCAACGTCTAGAGACCAAATGCTGGAGATCAGGTCTCTAACGATGGAGACACTAGAGACGTAGTGGAGATGTGCTTTATCGCGTCTCCGGCGATAGAGACTAGTTGGTTACCATCATTGGAGACTTGATCTCCACTTTGGTGATGGAGACCAGTTTTTTGGTCTCCCTCGCCGAAACAACAATGGTCTCCATGGGAGACCCTCCCATGGAGACTTGTTTTTATTTTTTTAAATTAATTTAAAAATATTTTTTATATATTAAATAAAAATATAGAAATATATATTATATTAAAAATATATAAATATATTCAAGTTAAAATGACCAAACTAACCCTCTCCCCGGTAAGGTTGACTAACATTTGACTAATAGAAGGATTAAATTGATACATTTTCGAAACGTTAGGAATGACGGGAATTCGAAATGCAAACGTTAGTAAAAAAGTAATATTTTGCTAAACAATAGGGACTAAATTAAAATTTCTCCTTATTTTTATTATTTTTTTGTAATTAAATCTCTCTAAAGTGCTATTCTTATGAATAACGTGGAAAACTGTGCATAAGCGGTCAAGGAAGATAATTATATATATTCTATGATAGGTTTAAAGACAGGAGAATCAAATATTCTTATATATATATATATATATATATATATTTTTTTTTTCTTTTTGAATAAGATTTCTTGATGCGCATGCTCGTGCCGTAAATGTGATTATTTATGTATTTTATCCATAAAGTTAACCTGAATCGTAAATGTGATTATTATAAAATAATTTGCGATCGTAAAGAATTTTCTATTGAAGTAATAAATTGACAAACAGAGAATATTAAAATGCAAGCATAACAATCTCAATTCATTAAAGATAAATACAATAATTCATTTTAGCCAAAACAAGTGGCAAAACATACACTAGTCACAAACAGAAACACTGAACCCCTACTGCGTCCACGTAAACGCCGAGGTCTTATTCCATACATTATGTAGTACAAGCTGACGCCAAGATCTTATTCCATGTAATATATAGTACCAGCTGACCGGCACCATACAAGGAGACCTGAACAACCTACAGATTAATTATAAAATAGTTAGAATTTTATTCATAAGGATATGATCATTATTTAAAGAAATTACCATAAGAAGAATATAAAAATAATACATAATATCACAGACCATAAATTTTACCTTAAACATTAGATTTAGGAACTACATTGATACCTATGGCATCAACATATTCACCAGCACGTCCGAAAAAGCCAACAATTTGTGCGCCTTCCATAGGAATGGAAAAGGCGGTACCATTCGTGTTACCATTAGGTGCACGTGTGCCTTTAGCCGTATGAAAAGTTAGAGATTGGACAGTTTGAAGTCCATTACTAGCTACGGTGGTTCCACTTATCGAGGTAAAGTATTCTTCCGGCCAATCAACAAGAACCTAAATATTGATCAGCAAGAATTTTTCATTAAAAGAAGGAAAAAAAAAACAGAAAGTTATACGACACCCAAAACCTCATAAATAGAAAGAAAACTAAACTTATACTTGCCTCAGTATAGTCAGCAGGATCACTATCATATCCACCAAACTTGTCCGAATAAGTACTTGTACCACTTGAAACATTCGTACTTTTGAAGTATATCGAAATCAAGCGGCCGGCCGAGAACCTCACAAATACCCCCGTGATTACAGAACCACTTGGATTATAGCTCCAAGCCGATCCTCCATTGCCACCCCATGGCCCTAACTTAATGGAATTGGAACTCTGCAGAGAGAAAGATTAATGAAAAACTTTTTTTTTAAATGATAATAATGTAAATTATACAGAATCAAAAGATATATGAACTTAATTAATTGCTTATTGAAACGAAGAGAAGCCTTGATTACCATTTCTAGCTAAGAGTTTGTAGTTGTGCTGAAATGATGAATATGCAAAGCTAGCTTTCTCCATGTGTATTTATAGCCAACAACACGCAAAGATTATGTGGAAACGTGTAAAGTAAGTCACATTTTAAACACCAGCAGCGGCGACATACTTGTAGTCTTTGTCATGGATCAACACAAAGTGCCATTCATGTCATCATCATACTTTGGATAAGAACCAAACTGGTTTAATTATTGAAATGGTATTTTGTAGACTAGAAAACATTAAACACATGCTACAAATCTGGACCACCCGAATAGACCCACAATATCTTCCATCTATAACTATGATTTAGAGATTTTCATAAAGATTATTAAAATTCTAGTGGTTTGAGACTTATACCAATGAAATGGATTTCTACAACTAATTTATGTTTCTTAAAAATATATATATATATTAATGTGAATAAATAATACTGAACGTAGACAAACCATGTTTACCATTTGCTTTGTGTGAGTTTCTAGCTGTGCTAGGTTTAGCTATTATATAGAAACTTTATGGTTATTGGGTAATTATCAAAGATAATTGTTATCCTTATAAATGAAATTGTTGAATGTTAAGCCTTTTTTTTTAGGTAAGTCATCCTAATTGGATTTAGTAATTTATTGGGATTCTCGGTAAGGTTACTTAACTCTCAAATTATAAGTTATTATTTGTTTGGCTGTCATGTGACATTCAAACATTAATTATTAAAATATGGTAACATGCTATAACAAGTCACCATCCAATAAATTAATAAAATTAAATACTTAATAGTTTAAAAAATTAATGTAAAAAATAATTTATAATGTTTAAAATAAAATTACTCAAAATAATAAAGTTAAAAATATTTAATGTGATAATTAAAAATATGGTTTTTTAAATTTGTTTAAGTAAAAGAAAATACAATTAACGAAATATTTATAATTTATAAATTAAGGAATTAATAAAAATAGTTTATAATATTTATAAAATTATTTCAAATAGTTTATACATATCATGAAATAATTTAACATTTTACCACATTTATTATGTTGAATATGCTTCTTTTAACATCGTTAATTACCCATAAATATAAACGTTGCAAATTAATATACACGTAAAACGTTGAATGTAATCATTCTAACATAGTTTGGTTACCATATAAACATAAACATTACAAGTTAATATGATGTTGAAATTAAATTTGTTGTTGCCATTAATACATTAACAGATAACATATACAGCCAAATATTACAAAATTTTGCTATGAATCTCATCATCAAAAACCAGTAGACATGGCTCTAGGTGTTGCCATTCCAAGTGATGTAATCGTGGAAATTGGAATGGCAACAGATGGATTCACTACTTCAGCTATACCACTGAGGATCATGTTCAAACCTTTTGTCTTGCACTTGGACTTGATTTAATGAGGACCCAAAAACTCTATATGGTAGAAAAACTGAACAAGATATGATAACCAAATCGTAATATGATTAAAAAGTTTGAATCTTGTAATATTTGCAGAAAAGCAGAAGAAGAAGTTCGAGTAAAAACCTTATGAAAAGGAAGAAGTCTATCGAAATTCGAAGTCTGTTGATAAAAAATAATAATAACAAAAGTTAATTGTAGGAAACAGGATTAATATATTGCCAATAGGTTGCCAATTAATACAATTTATTTTGTAATTTATTAATTTTTTAATGATAAATATTGGATTGGTTATACGTCATCAACAATTATAAATTTATTTGGTAACTTTATTCAAACAGTAAATTAGTCAAACCCATCCAATTAACCTTATTATTCTTATCGAAATATCCTTATAATATTCTTTTTATGGTTACCGACATTGCCACCCATAAATATGATTTATACACTCATATTATAATAAAAATTTTAATTACAAAGACATCTTTTTACAAAATGACTAATAAGCACAATTTGTTTTAATTAAAATAAATTAAATATATTATATACACCCATTAATTTTACCATTTAAAATCATTTATTTGAAAAGAATACATAAATATATGTATATATACCCTAATTAAACCCTATTTGTATCCCAAGTATCAAATTTTCTCATAAAATGCAAAATCCTCATACAAAAAAGTAACGCAAGTATTTAATATATTTTTATTTTTATTTTATATTTGTTTAGTTGCTTGGAGTCATATATAAAAGGAAATTTAGCTAAAATACCCCAAATACACATTAGAATTACATAAGTACCTTTAGAGCAAATCAATTGTAAAACTGTCACTAATTTATTAAAATGCCCTTGAACCATACTAGCCACTAATAAATTGCATTTTTTTCTTAGCATTTGCAGCAAAGTGAATACACTTCATTGTACTGAAAAAAGGCTTTCACATCTCAAATGTTTTAACACCTCACAATTTCACAACTTAAAAACTCGGACTTGATAGGAACGTGAAAGAGAGTAGAGGTGTTCATCTTTACGTTTAAAACCTCAAACTGAAAACAGCTTTTATGTCATGTATATGTTTTCTGGCTTTGGTCACAAGCAAGTTTACAATCAAAAGTATTGACTATAGGGAAGAAATGCCATTATCAAGTGCACCATCATGTGAGCCAAAGGCAAGCCACGACAAATCCACGTCTTGGGATTGGATAGTTTGCGATATGCCTGCCATTTTCTTCACGAGGGATTGGTTGGGTCAATTTCTTGCCATATAATTACGCCTTCCAATTTCTTCATACAAGTAATTAATGGTGGACAAAGATATCATTGATATTAATTGGGTGTTTACAATGACAGGTTAATATTCACTATATATATATATATATATATGGGTGTGTAAATCCTATATATTTATGGATAAATAAGGATACTATTAGATTAACTTAGGTGCTTTCACTGACAGTTTAATTGTTAGGGTTAGATGTGGGTGTACTTATATAAATGGGTGTGTAAATTATATTTATGGGAGGCAATATCTCCACCTGTTTTTCATTTTTAAATGTTTAAAAATTAAAAGCAATGTAGCAGTGCGACAATTAACTTTATTTTCATTTTATTTTCTACTTTAAAACAAAAAATATTACAAGAAAATAAAATAAAAAAGGATAGAGATCTAGACCATCCATCTTAGATGGATGGTGCAGATTCAATCCTAAATTAGATCTCCAAGGATGGAACTTGCCGTCCATAGAGATCCACTCCACCCTAGACTGTTGTTTTCTTCTCTTAAATCTTCAAAAACCAAGCAAAAGGCAGAATATATTCCTATTCCCATTAACTAGATTCTTTTATTTTATTGTCAAAATCGTCTCTATCCATTTCAATTAAGTTACATTTTTTACACCAGCAGCAGTCACATTCTTGTAGTCTTTTTCTTGTATCAATACAAAGAACAATTCACGTGCTTCTGATGCTCTTACCAATCCTAAGGCCAGCTGGATAGACCCAGAACTTATCTTCCACCTAAGACTTGATCTTCAGGAAACAAACGAAGACATGCAATAATGAAAATGGTCGTCCCCGTTAACTTTTCTATTAAAAACTGAAGGGCCACAGACACAAGATTATTTGTTTTTCTACCAGTGGTCCTCTTAGCAAGACGGAAACGCTAACATTAACCATGTAGCTAGAGGTACTAGTTTGATACAAATTGAAAGGACTTTTTTGGTAGTTAATGAGACAACCGTGATTAAAAATGCTTAATATTGCAACCCGATTAAATGGATTTCTATATTTTTATGTATTTTGAAAGAAACTTTAGTTCAATGTGAAATTTATATTTAGAAGAGAACTTAGAATTTAGTAAATAAACAAGCAGGATTTATGAGGTAAATATCAATCACTTTGGATTAGTTGTTGTCATATTTGTTATTTTATGATGATTACTTCTTTACTAGATGTGGACTCCCTGTTTGTTCTTTTAGTCAAAATTGAATCATAATCATTATGGACCGGTGATTTTCCAGCACTAAATTTAAGTTATTCTTATCAAAATAACCTTATAATATTTTTTATGATTCTTATAAGATGTTTCTTATACGCATTTACAGCAGGCAATGGTGGAGATATGAAGTTCCCATGGGTGCCATGGCCCCCCAACCAGTCAAAGGTGGACATGTTTTTGTTGAATTATGCAATGTATATTATTAATGAGTAGGCCCTTTCTCAATTTTTGTTTGATTGTACTGGTGCTTTCTTTGCCGTCCAAAAGTTTCCTTACTACATTCATTTTTTAATAAAATTTTTTATCATTATATCCTTACATGTAATATTTTAAAAGTATGTAATTATATAATTAAAATTTTCAATTTACTTTTTACACCCAATTTACTTTAGTATAAACCCTAATAACATATACAAAATCAAAAGTAATATAACATAAACAAAAAATAATTTTCACAAGTAAACAATGAATAGATGAATAAAGAATTGATTTAATAAATTCTGAATGTATATATATATATGTTTATTTTTACTTTTAGTATGTTTAATGTTGATAATTTATTATAATTAATTATTTTTTATGATAAATATATATATTTGTTTAAACAAAAAGAATTAGTTTTTTTTTTCAAAAAAAAAAAAAAAAAAAAAGAATTAGTTTTTAAAGTGCTATTCACTTGCTTCTCATGCTCTTACCAATCCTAAGACCAGCTGGATAGACCCAGAACTTATCTTCCACCTAAAACTTGATCTTCAGACACAATAATGAAAATGATCCCCGTTAACTTTTCTATTAAAAACTGAAGGGCCACAAATGCAAGATTATTTGTTTTTCTGCCAGTGGCCCTCTTAACAAGACGGAAAGGCTAACATTAACCATGTAGCTAGAGGCACTAGTTTGATACAAATTGCAAGGACTTTTTGGTAGTTAATGAAACAACCATGATTAAAGTGCTTAATATTGCAAACCGATCTCTCAAAACAACAATAATAATAATAATATTGCAAACTGCTTAAATGGATTTCTATATTTTTATGTATTTTGAAAGAAACTTTAGTTCAATGTGAAATTTATATTTAGAAGAGAACTTAGAATTTAGTAAATAAACAAGCAGGATTCATGAGGTAAATATCAATCACTTTGGATTAGTTCTTGTCATATTTGTTTTTTAATGAAGATTACTTCTTCACTGGATGTGGACTCCCTGTTTGTTCTTTTAGTCAAAACTGAATCATAACCATTATGGACCGGTGATTTTCAAGCACTAAATTTAAATTATTCTTATCAAAATAACCTTATAATTTTTTATTATTATTATTATTTTATGATTCTTATAATATGTTTCTTATACGCATTTACATTAGGCAAAGGCGGAGATATGAGGTGCCCAGAGGTGCCACAGCCCCCCAACCGATCAGAATGGACATGTTTTTTTTCAATTATGTAATGTATATTATTAATTAGTAGGCCCCTCTCTCAATTTTTGTTTGATTGTACTTGTGCTTTTATTGCCACCTAAAATTTCCTGCTACATTCATTTTTTAATAAATTTTTTTATTATTATATCCTTACATGTAATATTTTAAATGTATGTAATTATATAATTAAAATTTTCAATTTAATTTTTACACCCAATTTACTTCAGTATAAACCCCAATAGCATATACAAAATCAAAAGTAGTATGATAAATAAAAAATAAATTTTTTTTTTTTTGATGATTCTTATATTATGTTTCTTATGCGCATTTACAGCAGGCAAAGGTGGAGATATGAGGTGCCCATAGGTGCCATATCCCCCCAATCAATCAGAGGTGGACATGTTTTTGTTCAATTATGTAATGTATATTATTAATTAGTAGGCCCCTCTCTCAATTTTTGTTTGATTGTACTGGTGCTTTTATTGCCACCTAAAATTTCCTTCTACATTCATTTTTTAATAAAATTTTTTATTATTATATCTTTACATGTAATATTTTAATGGTGCGTTTACTTCACTTGAAGGAATCAAAATAGAAATCAGAATGATCCAAAATCGGAATAACTTGAAATCGAAATAATATATCGAAATCAAAATAAGTTGTTTACTTCAACTATAGGAATTAGAATCGAAATCAGTAGTATTCACATTAAACTGTTTACTTTACTTTGGAATTGGAATGGATTAATTATAAATTACAAAAATACCCTTAATTAAAATTATGGATTAATTATAATAGTGTGCAGTTTTTTATTATAATATGTACATAAAAAAAAAACTGTGTATTATAATAAAAAAAAAAATTGTATATCATTTTAATAATCCACTAACCTTGTGTGCAATTTTTTATTATAATATCTACTTTTTTTTTAATATCAAATAAAAAACTATACATTATAATAGAAAAAAAAAAAAAACTGTTTATTATTTTAATAGTCCACTATAATAATTAAGAAATTGATAATGAAAAACCTATGATATGCAGTTTTTTATTATAATATGTAGTTTTCTTTTTTAATATCAAACAAAATAGTTTTTTTTTTTTTTAATTTTTTAAAGAAGGGTATAAGAGACTTTTTATGTTGATAAAAGGAATGAGAATGGGATTCCCAAGTGGGGTGAGGGGAATGAGATTTCCATTCCACAACCCCAAATTGATGTGGGGTCCACACTTTCATTCCCATTACGGAATGAATTTTAAATAAGTAAACACTATCAATCAATCTCATTGTTCATTCTCATTCCTCAATCTATGAAGTAAACGCACCATAAATGTATGTAATTATATAATTAAAATTTTCAATTTAATTTTTACACCCAATTTACTTCAGTATAAACCCCAATAACATATACAAAATCAAAAGTAGTATCATAAATAAAAAATAATATATTTTTTTTTTTATGATTCTTATATTATGTTTCTTATACGCATTTACAGCAGGCAATGGTGGAGATATGAGGTGCCCATAGGTGCCATATCCCCCCAATCAATCAGAGGTGGACATGTTTTTGTTCAATTATGTAATGTATATTATTAATTAGTAGGTCCCTCTCTCAATTTTTGTTTGATTGTACTAGTGCTTTTATTGCCACCTAAAATTTCCTTCTACATTCATTTTTTAATACAATTTTTTATTATTGTATCCTTACATGTAATATTTTAATAGTCTATAATTATATAATTAAAATTTTCAATTTACTTTTTACATCCAATTTACTTTAGTATAAACCCCAATAACACATACAAAATCAAAAGTAATATGATAAATAAAAAATAATTTTCACAAATAAACAATGAATAAATGAAAAAAGAATTGATTTAATAAATTCTGAATTTATATATGTATGTTTATTTTTACTTTTAGCATGTTTAATGTTGATAATTTTTTTATGATTATTTTTTATGATAAATATATATATATTTGCTTAAACAAAAAGAATTAGTTTAAAAAAAAAAAAAACCAGAATTAGTTTTTAAAGAGATATTCATGTGCTTCTTATGCTCTTACCAATCCTAAGACTAACTGGATAGACGCAGAACTTATCTTCCACCTAAAACTTGATCTTCAGAAACAAACGAAGACATGCAATAATGAAAATGGTCCCTGTCAACTTTTCCATTAAAAACTGAAGGGCCACAAATGCAAGATTATTTGTTTTTGTTATGTGTATTTTCCGGATCAAGCAATTGGACTGGTAAAAGTCTGATAGAAGCTCAACAAGTCAACCCAATGCAAAGGCCCAACAGACAAGGCCAAGTTATTAACTCCAAGCACAACGAGCTCTGCAACTTGCCTTAGCGAACTCTTCAGCTCACACCAGTGAGCTCGTTTCACAGCCAAGTTATAGATCGTTATGCAGTTCGCTCTATGCATAGTGCGCTACTCAACGAGGTCCAGTTCGAGGTCGCTCAAGGCAGTAAACAGTTCGTCCAGTGATCAGTTAACAAAATTTTTCAGAATTGGCAGTTACCCAATTTGATCGTGATTCACTCACCAGAAACGGAAGTTAATTCAAATTCAAACTCAGTCAACATGATCTCGAGATTTACGGAGCAGTTACCTGATTTAGCTCTAACCGATCAGGAAACATAATTAATTTGTGATTCTATCTCTTCATAATTTGTAACGCCTCTCACCCTATAAATAGAGGCTAAATACATTGTAACACGGACAAAATAAGCAATTATATACTATCACTCTACCGGATCGAGGAGAGACAGTCGTGGATGTAGGCACACTCGCTGAACCATATAAAATCTCTATGTGTTGTTTGGTTCTTGACTTTCTTTTTCCTATTTTATTCTTGGTTTTTGTGCTGTTCTACATTGATTGCAGATATTGGGCATTGAATTCTCGTCGACCAAAAAATCACGTCAACATTTTGGCGCTAGAAGGAGGGCCCAGACTGCAATCTGTTCTGTTTCAAGTCTTCAATTTCAACAATGGCAAAAACTAAACAAACCAAGTATGTTGGCTCACAGGCTGATCAAGCAGAGAGCCAGACCAGTCAGCATTAGTGCAATGCGCAGCAGATGGACGATGCACCCATGCTTCAGCAGGCCCGTCGTATGGTCAGATAGTAGATGTTGTGGCAGACGTGCCACCCTTGCTCCCTCGTCAATCTGTTTCGGGGGCTCTAGTTGATGGGAACCAGGCATGGTACCAAAGGTAGGAAGCCTTGGAACTCACAGTTCGACAACTTGCAGACGCTGTCAATTTGCTGGTGCAGACACAGGTGCAGAATGCGCCTAGGATTGAAATTGAGGCTCCAAGGTAGGTACTTCCGCAGCATAAAGTGCAAAAGTCAGAGAGACCAGTTAGAGAGGTGTAGCGACCTACAGACTCAGCTCGTTCCTCCAATGCATGCTCTAGAGCTGGAGGTCGCCCTGTTCATGAAGAAGTAGCACGCCCTGCAAACCTGGTGATAAGGGTAAGTCAGGATGGAAGCAGATGGGTAGAAGCTGGTCATAATAGAGCCCGAGTAGCATCTCAGTATGTGGACGAAGTGGATGAGCTACAAGCAAGGTCGCATCGGGCTGACGGCTCGGTCAGAGAGAGTCATAGGTATAAACCAGAGCACTACTCTCCAGGTCACGATCGCAAAAGAAGATATGAGCCCCGAGACTTGCAAGTTGAGGAGCTTCTTCAGAGGGTCCAACAACTTAAGGTGTGACCTGATGCCCAAGGCCAACGTGAGCACTACGGAGAGAGGACTTCGTTTACCAGGGAGATTGAGACGCAGCGTCTCCCTCCAAGGTTCAAGATGCCAAATATTCAGCAGTACAATAGGGACAGTGACCCTTATGACCATCTCGACGCCTTTAATGTTCAAATGGACCTACAAACAGACAACTCGATGGTGAAGTGCCGCGTATTCCTAGCTACTTTAGGGGATATTCTGCGAGCTTGGATCAAGAATCTCTCAGCTCGTAGCGTAAGAAGTTGGGAAGAGTATTAACAGAAGTTCGTTGACCAATACAGAGCATTGAGGAGGCAACTCGCACCATTTTGCCACTTGGCTACCATTTTCCAGCGTCAAGGTGAGTCATTTAAAGATTATATTACCAGGTTTACACGCGAGGTCACAAATATTGAGAATCCATCATACGAGAGTATATTTACTGCGATCTTAGTTGGGTTGCGCAAGGATGGGAAACTGTATGAGAGCATTTATAAATCCCCAGTGAAGGACTTGAAAAAATTTTACGAGCGAGCTGCAAAGGAGATCAGGTGGGAAGAAACCTTCGGCCCGAAAAAGTCCTACCAAAAGAATGAAGCGGGCAATTCCAACCAGACGAAGAAGAGAAATAATGGCAGGAACGAAGGTGAAAGTAGAAACAATGGCTCAAATAATCAAATTGCCAAGAAGGCAATGAGATAGCCTAAGAATAAGTGACCTTAGCATCAAGGTCGCTATGAGGGTTACGACATCCTATAAAACTCACAAGACAGGATCTTTGCAGTGGAGAGGAACATGGAAGACTATGGGAAACCCTACCCTTTGAGAGCCCATGTTCAGCACAGAAACAAGAGTAAGTTTTGTGTCTATCATAATGAGATCGGGCACAACACTTCAGATTGTTGGGCGTTAAAAGACGCCATTGAAAAGTTAATCAGGAGAGGTCACTTGAGAGATTACGTGGTGAGACTTGTAGACTCGCGACCTCCACAACAACGACCTCAGCAGCAATATCCAATACAGTAGTAGCCCCAGCGAGCTCCCAAGCTAGAGCATGAGCCTGCGGTAAGGACTATTTTTACAATTCATGGTGGCCCCCATATCGCAAGTGCTTCAAACAGATCGCATGAGAGATACGTCCGGGAGCCAAATCATACCTTTTAGGTCAGTAGGTCGGAGGGACCTGCAAAGAAGGCGAGGACGACCTCAGATGAAATTGTGTTCACTGATGAAGATGCCAGAGGTGTGATCTAACCTCACAATGATGCGTTGGTCATCCGAGCTAAGATCAGCAACATGGAAGTGCGGCGCATTATGATTGATATTGGGAGCTCGATGAATGTAATGTACATGAGATGTTTTGATCAAATGGGGCTAGAAGCAGAGCAGTTGAGACCGTCCTTAGAGCCTCTTTACAGCTTCACTGGAGATGTCGTTGTACCAGTGGACCAGATTAAGCTATCGCTTACACTTAGGGAAGCAGGTCGCCAAGCTACTGTGTTGACAAATTTTTTTATCATCGACTGTCCATCAGCATATAATGTGGTCCTGGGAAGACCTTCATTGAACGATCTGGACACGGTCACTTCAACTAGGACCCTCACAGTCAAGTTTCCAACTCTCAACGACGTCGGGTGTGTTCGAGGAGAGCAGCATTTAGCCAGATGCTGCTAAGAGGACGCTGTGAAGATGGGTGTGAGAGGGAAGAAGGTAAACGTGGTTTCAGGGGGTAGGCCATGAGTTATAACTGAAAAAGGGGTTAGTCATGATCTTGACCCTTACGAAGTGGATGCAGAGCGAGCTACCGGGCTAGTCGAGGAATTGGAAGACGTTCAAGTCAGCGAGGTGGATCCTGAAAGATGTTTGAAGCTGGGAAAAGGTTTGGCTCTAAAACTAAGAGCCCAACTTGTTGACTTCCTAAAGGCGAACTTGGATGTGTTTGCATGGAATCATGAAGACATGGTGGGGATAGATCCCAAGATAATGTCACACAGATTGAATATTGATCCTCATCACAAGCCAGTTCGTCAGAAGAGAAGGGCAATGACAGAGGAGTGCTACTTAGCACTAAAGGAAGAGGTAGATAAGCTGTTGGCCAATAAGTTTATCTGAGAAGCTTACTACCTGACCTAGGTCGCCAATCCCGTGTTGGTGAAGAAAAAAAACGAAAAATGGAGAACTTGCATCGACTTCACTGATTTGAACAAGGCATGCCCCAAAGATAACTTCTTCTTGCTAAGGATAGACCAACTCGTGGATGCTACAACTGGCCATGAACTCCTGAGCTTCATGGATGCATACTCGGGTTATAATAAGATCCCAATAAATCCCGAGGACGAAAAGCACACCTCATTTATGACAGATCGTGGCCTATACTGTTAGAAGGTGATGCCCTTCGAGTTGAAGAATGCAGAAGCGACCTATCAACGCTTAGTGAACATGATGTTTGAAGAACAGATCGAGAAGACCATGGAGGTCTATATTGATGATATGTTAGTAAAGTCCAAGCAGATGGGTGATCATGTGTACGACCTGAAGGTGATGTTTCAGATTCTGAGGAGCTACCAGATGAAGCTGAATCCACACAAATGCGCATTCGGGTTAGCCTCTGGGAAGTTTATGGGTTTCATAGTGAACAGTAGAGGCATTGAGGCCAATCCGGAGAAGATCAAAGCACTGATCGACATGAGGTCGCCTATCAGGGTAAAGGATGTGCAAAGCCTTAACGGCTAGGTCACAGCACTTAGCAGGTTCATCTCGAAGGCTACAGATAAATGCATCCCATTTTTTGATATTTTGAAGAATACGAAAGGCTTCAAGTGGACTGAATAGTACGAGGAAGCCTTCCAGCAGCTGAAAGAATATATGGGGTGAGCTCCACTCCTCTCCAAGCCTAAAGAAGGAGAAAAGCTCATTTTATACTTGAGAGTGTCTCAGCAAGTTTTAAGCGTTGCTTTGGTAAGAGAAGAGGAGAAAACGCAGTTTCTAGTGTACTATGTAAGTAAAAGATTACATGATGCTTAAACCAAGTACTCGTAGATGAAAAAGCTCGCTTATTGCCTGGTGGTCGCATCGAGGAAGCTGCGACTTTATTTTCAAGATCATACAATTGAAGTCCTCACCTAGTATCCGCTAAAGCAGGTTCTATAGAAAGCAGACACTTCGGGTCACTTGTTGATATGGCCAGTAAAGCTCGCACAATTTGACATCCAATATAAGCCAAGGACGGCTATTAAGGCCCAAGCTCTGGCAGACTTCATTGCAAAATTTACAGGGCTTGCGGATGATAAAGTTGAATCTTCTGAAGGACTGATCTGTGAGCTTTATGTTGATGGGTCATTTAGCGAGCAGAAAGCTTGAGCCGGAGTTCTATTGATCAGCCCTGAAGACCATAAAATCCTTTGTGCATTGAGGTTTGGTTTCTAGGTTACAAATAATGAAGCTGAATATGAAGCACTGCTCGCAGGACTGCGCTTAGCTAAAGAGATACTAGTTGAATGATTGAGGGTCTTCAGCAACTCATAGCTCGTAGTTTGCCACATATTGGGGGAATATCATACTAGAGGACTAAAAATGACCATGTACCTTCAGAAAGTTCATGAAATGTTGAGCGCTTTTCAGAAGTACGAGGTAAAGCAGATCCCACGAGCTCAAAACTCGCATGCAGATGCACTAGCTCGCCTGGCGACTACTCGAGATGCAGACTTCCTAGGGGCAATCCCAGTGGAGTTCCTACCAACCCCAAGCACAGATACGAGAGATACAGTAATGGTCATAGTTGTGCAGCCTGATTCCTAGATGGGTCAAATTTTGAATTATCTGCAGGATGGGAAGCTGTCAAGTGATAAGTTGGAAGCACGACATTTACGAGCTAGAGTAGCTAGATACTGCATCTATGATGATGTGTTGTACAAGAAGGGGTTTTCAGCTACACTTTTGATATACATTGATGGCCAAGACTATGAGATCGTGATGAAAGAAATACATAAGGGCCATTGTGGAAATCACGCTGGGGGGTTGTCTCTAGCTCACAAGGCACTTCGACAGGGTTTTTACTAGCCCACGATGAAGCAGGACGCTATTGACTTGGTTAAGAAGTGTGATAAGTGCCAAAGATTCGCCCAAGTCCCACGAGCTCCACCAGCCTACCTTCAACAAATGGTGAGCCCGTGGACCTTTGCAATTTGGGGAATAAACCTGATCGGACCTCTAGCAATAGCTCGTGGAAAATGCAAGCACGCCGTAGTCGCAGTTGATTACTTCACTAAATGGGCGGAAGCAAAAGAGTTGGCTGAAATTTCCATTACAAACATTGAAAAGTTCGTGTGGAACAATATCATTTACAGGTTTGGGGTTCCTCAGCAGATCGTGATAGATAATGGGACCCAGTTCAGTAGTGACCAGTTTCTTAAGTTCAACAACGACCTGAAGATTGTCAAGAGCTTCTCAGCAGTGGACCATCCACAAGCCAATGGCCAAGTTGAAGCTGTAAATAAGATCATAAAGCAGACCTTGAAGATGAAATTAGAAGCAAAGAAGGAAGCGTAGGTAGACGAGCTTCAGAATGTGCTATGGGCTTACAAAACTACAGCTTGCAGCACCACCGACAAGATGCCCTTTTCCATGGTGTATAGATCTGAGGCCATGATCCCAGCAGAGCTAGAAGTTACCTCGCAACATAGAGGGCCCTTCAATCTAAAAGACAATGACCAACTACTTGTCACAAACCTTGATCTACTTAAAGAAACAAGGGAAGCAGCATGGTTGAGAGTGGCAGTTTATCAGCAGAGGATTGCGAGGTACTACAGCAAAAAAGCTCGAATTCGGAGTTTCAACATGGGGGACCTGGTGCTACGACTTATTTTACTTGAAGCTCGCAAAGCCAATGATAGGTCCTTAGACCTAAATTGGGAAGGACCCTATATCATCACAGCGAACTTGGGGAATGGAGCTTACCGTTTAGCCAATATGAATGGGGCTGAAGTCCCTCGAGCTTGGAATGTTGAACATCTTCGTCCATATTATCGGTAACCTTTTTGTTACATGTAATTCAATCTTATCATGATTAATGAAAGCTCCAGTTTTCTCATATTATGTGTTATTGATTACTCTTTTGATTCATGAGTTCAAACTTTCATAAGTTAACAAGCAAGTGGGCTCCCTTCAGAGTAGCTTGTTGCCACGCTAAAAATAAAATAGCCTAAAAAGAATGCGAGGTTACGTATCCCTGCATAGCTCGCTTAAAAAATAAGTGAGCCTAAAAAACAGGCGAGGTTACGTACCCCCTACATAGCTCACTTAAAAAATAAAAGAGCCTAAAAAACAGGCGAGGTTACGTACCTTTGTATAGCTCGCTTAAAAATAAAAGAGCCTAAAAAGCATGCGAGGTTACGTACCCATGCATAGCTCGCTTAAAAAGAAAATAGCCTAAAAAGCAGGTGACGTTACGTACCTCTGCATAACTCGCTTAAAAAATAAATGAGCTTAAAAAGCAAGCAAGGTTACATACCTCTGCATAGCTCGCTTAAAAAGAAAAGAGCCTAAAAAGCAGGCGAGGTTACGTACCCCTGCATAACTTGCTTAGAAAAATAAAAGAGCCTAAAATGCAGGCAATGCTACGTACCCCTGCATAGCTCGCTTAAAAAGAAAAGAGCCTAAAAAGTAGGCGAGATTAGTACCCCTGCATAGCTCGCTTAAAAAAGAAAAGAGCCTAAAAAACAAGTGAGGTTACGTACCCCTGCATAGCTCGCTTAAAAAGAAAAGAGCCTAAAAAGTAGGAGAGGTTACGTACCCCTGTATAGCTCGCTTAAAAAATAAATGAGCCTAAAAAACAGGTGAGGTTACGTACCCCTGCATAACTTGCTAAAAAGAAAAGAGCCTAAAAAGCAAGCGAGGTTACATACCCCTGCATAGCTCGTCAACAATTCAATATGGCAGATAAGGTTTCGACCTGTTGTTTATATCAAAAGATTTTATTAACTGGTGAATTAAGTAATTGTTTGGGTTATTATATCTGATTTTGGGCAAGTTTATGCTACAATAATTAGCTCGCAAGAAATTCCATAACTTACAAAATGAAGATTATAAAGTGCGTTACAACAAACGGAATAACTCAAGCACATTCAACAGAGGAGATATGATAAAAGAAATTTTATTAAATTCAAGAGTTCTTTACAAATTGAAGACTAAAAGAATACAAGTGTAAAGAAAAAAGCAAAAGATAAGCTACTAGCCTCGAGCTGGAGAATCTGGTCTTAAACGTGAGTCTTCACTAGGAGACGAGCTAGCTAGGTTGGCGACATCAGAAGGGTTAACTTGAGAGGTCGTGCCAGGCACCTGCGTTGATAAAGGAACTGCATCAACTGGAGACGAGACAGTCTTTGCCTTGAACTTCTCCATAGCTCGGAGTCCCTCATCGCCAAAGATAAAAAATTCATTTCAAGATGGGACATCCATAGCATGTAGAGGAAATTAATATCTGTTCTTTCCTCAGCCTCATCTCTGGCTTCAGCAACCTGCACCTCCGCTTCCTGAATATATCTCTCTTTGAAAACCATCAACTCTTTGAAGGTGTCATGTGAATGGCAATTAACGACCTCAACTTCTCGCTTCACGACTTCTATTTGTTGCTCGGCTGCCTCAGCTAGCTTTTCGGTAGCCTCAGCTCGTTGTAGTACATTCTCTATTTGCTGCTCAGCAGCCTCAGCTCGCTGTACGGCAGCCCCAACTTATTGCCTGAGCACCTTAGCTTGGTGTTCAGCTTCTTCAGTCCGCTGCTCAGCAATCTCAGCTTGCTACACTGCGGCCTCAACTTGTTTCTCTACAATCCCAGCTCGGTGTTCGGCCTCCTCAGTTCGCTGTGCTGTAGCCTCCATTCTTTCAGCCCGTTTTTCTGCCAGTTCGACCCACTGCTCAGACTGCCTCACCTCGTCCTTCACCTTGTTTAATTCATCATTTGTCTTGTCATATTCATCTTCACAATTACGTAGCAAGGCAGTGAGGTGCGACCTAGTGGCTTCGTAATCACCTTCTACCAGCGCTAGAGCTTTCTCGGCTGTTTGTTTAGCTATGTTCGCTGCGGCCAGCATGGCCTGATAGCCCTCCACGAACTTTCTCCCGTCTTTGGTTCTCTCAGTCAAGGATGTTATCTCCTCCTTAGCTTTCTCCAGCTCCATTATTCGATTTTCAGCAAATCTAGTCCCTCTCCTTTGCTTTATTGATGCGAGAGCGGCCTGAAATTCCACAAGTTAATATTTGATAAAGTAAAGAAGCCAGGAGATAAAGGAAAAATGAACTACCAGTATGGCATATCTAGCTGCGTATTCATCTAGATCCGTACCTTTGAGGGACTTATTCTCTAAAGCCCTCGTATGAGTCATCATGATTTGTGGCCAATTATCAAGAAAAGAGCTTAACTATCTCCCCTCAAGTCCGTCTTCAGGGTCTAGTATAGTGGCGATGGAGTCTCCTCAACCTCTACGACCTCAAGCTCTTCACCTCTGTAAACATGACGTCGCATGATAGAGGTGTGTTTAGCCCATTTCTTTTTTGTACCCCCACAAGTACCAGCATGGGTCTCTTAGGGCGAGACCTCGGATGGAGCATCCTCTACTTCGGGTTGCGAGGTGGGAGCTGAAACCTAGGGAAAATCTGCTACTGTTTCTAAAGACGGCACCTCGCTGGGAGCAGCAACCAAGAGAGTTTTTGCTTTAGCAGGTCGCTTTGAACGCTTCAAATGTGTAGCTGAAGAAGTTGGAGCTTCAGTAGAACGCTTCGAATGAGCAGCTGAATGAGCTGAAGCTTCAGCAGACCACTTTGAGAGAGTAGTTGAATGGGTTGGAGTTTTAGCAAGTCGCTTTGGAGGGTATTCCAGAAGAATAAGTTTTCTCTTCTTGGTTGGAGCTTGCCCAGAGGAAGAAGCGGGAGCTGGAGGAATAGCTTATTGAGATTCGCCTATTGGCAAGGTATGAGCTGGAGCCGAAGCTATTTCAGCAAGTGCTGGAACTGTTGGAGTAGGGACTAAATCTGCTGGAGCAGACAATGGAGCCTCTGGAATAGTTATGCAACCTGGAGAATGAGACGAATCTATCTGCACAACTGGAGCTACCCGAGCTTGAGCAAGAGCTGAAGCTAATTAAGGAGCAGGTGCATCCTCTTCCTCGACAGGAACTTCAAGAACAGAAAGGAGATCGAACTCTATAATTTTCCCTATATCCTTGTTGCTGTCAATTAATGGAGAATTTTCGAGAGGAGCGAGGCCATAAGTCTGAAGAATGGCAGTGTCAAATTTGTTACTGTTACTCGCTTCACCCGAGCTTGTGAATACCTCGAGAGCCCTTTTTTCCTCGCTGCTGAGAGGAGACTTGTCCATTTTCAGCTCTGCAAAGCAAAATGTTAAAAAAAGATAATAAAAAAATAAAATAAAATTATTATTTTTTAGCTCGCTAAAGATTCCCTTCTACATACTTGGGCTCAAGACAAAACTGAAGTTGTTAAGATCTGCGAGAGAAGGGTATTAAACGAGAAACCAGTTCGTCTTGTATACGCCAACGTTGGATTTGCCTTTCGTACCTCCTTGGGGTAAGAGGTTCTTATACTCCGACTGACAAGCTATGAGATAATAAATGTCATCTCGCTTTCCATCCTTTGAAGTGTTTCCCACCTTGATGTTGTAGAGGTATTGGATGATTTTGGAGTTAGGGGAGGAAGATTGTTTCTGAGAAAGGCCAAGGTTAGTGAGATCAGTTGAGAGTATGAGTTCGGCGTCAACTGGAATGGTGCGAGCTTGACCGTGTTTAAGAACTCGATTAGGTAAGGATGAATGGGGAACCTTAATCCATGCTCCAGATGCTGGGTACTGACAACGACCTACCCTCATGGAGGATAGCATGTATAGCTTTCTGGAGTCGATGCCATCATACGATAGCTCTTGGGGATACGGAATTGAAGAGCAAGTCCTTGAAACTCGAAAGAATCTACTGAAGATTCATAGTGAGTAAACACCCAATTTCCCTCTCTTCACGAGCTCGCCGCTTTGCTGCGAGTCGACGAGCTGCTTCAGAGACAACCCGAGTTTCAGCTCGTTCTCCACCTTAAGTTGCTTCACTAACGTTGTCAGCTCTGCTTGAAGACATCTAAACAAAAGGAGGTATGGTTAGGTCGCAAAGAGCAGATCAATAAAATGCTAAAAATTTTCTAAGTTTTCCATTTCACAGATCGCTCGTGCAGTAGGAGGCTTGACCTATGAAGAAACGATCTACAAGCTAGTAGTCTACAGGTGTCTAATCCAACAGTTTGCATACAAGGCAAGCCACAAACATTAAACAGGTCACAAAAAAACAAGCAATAGGATCAAACCGACAAGAAACTGAAAAGTCGTGCTCGACAAGAAACCCAAAACAATAAAGATATAACATCAAAAATACAGGTCATTCAAAGTGATAGCGATGGCGAAATCAGAAAGCAAAACGCAAGCACAAATGCAACATCAACTCAACAAAAATAAATCATAAAATTGAAAGATTGAAGTTGAACGAAAACTCACCGTGAATCCTTGCTGAAGATGTAAAAATTGACGTCTGAAGTTGAATATTGTGCAGAAAACCAGTGAGAGGCGTAGTAAAAAAGAGCTTGGTGGCTGGAAGAAAATGACAAATGAAAAAAAAAAACGAAATGGCTCTACCAATTTATATAAGTGGCCGAGCTCGAGCCCCAGCCATTCGATCTGAGAGTATGTAACCGCCCTGCATCTGACGGTGCAGCACGAGTAACGGCTTTGTAATCATGCAGCCATCAGTTGAAAGACATGCACATTAAATGTGCGTGGCCCAAGACGTGCTAGTACCGGTTCAGTTATCTCCAGCATGATCGCCACATGTCAGAGTTGATAGGAATGAATTTGAAAAGGCGCGGAGCAGAAATTCAAGTTAGCTTTTACTAGCGAGCTTGAGCTCCCAATTCGCAGAACGAATTGAGAGCTGAGGGCCTGTTTTTATGTGTATTTTTCGAATCAAGCAATTGGGCTGGTAAAAGTCTGATAGAAGCCTAACAAGTCAACCCAATGCAAAGGCCCAACAGACAAGGCCTAGTTATTAACTCCAAGCACAGCGAGCTCTGCAGCTCACTCTAGCGAACTCTTCAGCTAGCACCAATGAGCTCGTTTCACAGCCAGTTCACTTCACGCATAGCTCGCTACTTAGCGAGGTCCAGTTCGAGGTTGCTCAAGGCAATAAACAATTCGCCAAGTGGTCAATTAACAAAATCTTTTAGAATTGGTAGTTACCCAATTTGATGGTAATTCACTCACCAAAAACGGAAGTTAATTCAAATTCAAACTCAGTCAACGTGATCTCGAGATTTACGAAGCAGTTACCTGATTTAGCTCTAACCGATCAGGAAATATAATTAATTTATGATTTTATCTCTTCCTAATTTGTAACGCCTCTCACCGTATAAATAGAGGCTAAATACATTGTAACACGAACAAGATAAGCAATAATATACTGTCCCTCTACCGGATCGAGGAGAGACAGTCGTGGACGTAGGCGCACTCACTGAACCACGTAAAATCTCTGTGTGTTATTTGATTCTTGACTTTCTTTTTCCTATTTTATTCTTGGTTTTTGTGCTGTTCTACATTGATTGCAAATATCGAGCATTGAATTCTCGTCGATCAAAAAATTACGTCGACAGTTTTTTTGCCAGTGGTCTTATTAACAAGACAGAAACGCTAACATTAACCATGTAGCTAAAGGCACTAGTTTGATACAAATTGAAAGGACTTTTTTCGTAGTTAATGAAATAACCATGATTAAAGTGCTTAATATTGTAAATCGATCCCTCAAAAACAAAAATAATAATAATAATAATATTGCAAACTGCTTAAATGGATTTCTATATTTTTATGTATTTTGAAAGAAACTTTAGTTCAATGTGAAATTTATATTTAGAAGAGAACTTAGAATTTAGTAAATAAACAAGCAGGATTTATGAGGTAAATATCAATCACTTTGGATTAGTTCATCATATTTGTTATTTTATGAAGATTATTTCTTTACTAGATGCGGACTACCAATTTGTCCTTTTAGTCAAAATTGAGTCATAATTTTTCAAAAAAAAAATTGAATCATAATCATTATGGACTAGTAATTTTAATGCAATTAATTTAAATTATTCTTGTCAAAATAACTTTATAATATTTTTATGATTTTTATATAGCCAAATACACAAAACCCCCCTGAGATAAGACTTTAAAGACGCTAAAATGATGTTTGGTTTTTGCAACTGATTACCCCAACTTAATGGTCAAAGGTGTTAAGTTAGATCGTCAACTTTGGTTTGAAGAGCAAAGACGAAAAGACCCTTATTTTTTAAATTAATTTTCTTTTCTTTTAAAATTTAAAATCATAAAAATTAATTTAATAAAAAATTAATTAAAATGATGAAAATTAATTTAATAAAAAATAAATTAAAAATGAGTATATCTTTACCATCCATCTGAAAAGATGGATAGTAGAGATAAAATAAGAAAAGAAAAACTAAACAACAAAAAAAAAAGAATTACGGTTCATCTGTTCACCTAACCTTATTCTCCAGATTTTCATCTCTAAACCTAGAAGCAGAACTTCATCTCCATAACTCAAAACGTCTCATTATTCTCGAATGGTAGAACAAGACAAATGTTAATGGCCAAAACGAACATAACAATGAGAACTGAATTGTGTTAAGAAATATTTTTGTGTGAGGTATATAATCGTTTACATAAATAGAAGAATAGTTTAAAGACACCGTGTATACTATTCAAGTAGTAAAAGAAATATATTTTCACAAGAAAAGGTTCAAAGGTCAACACCTACCTTTCCTATGTAGATTTTGACCGTTGAACTCTATCACCAAATTATATGCGTTTTTGGATTTACAACTTTTGTCTCCTCTATCAATTTCATTCATGCCGTGATTGTTCGAAAATTAAGATATAAAAGTCCAATTTTATTAACCCTTTTGATTCAGATTTTGATATCTGTTTTGAAAGATCAAGATAGATTCGTGTTCTCCGCTATGACAACATCACATTGGTTTATTTGTTAGGTCAAAATGGTGCTTGGTGAATAAGAAATTAAAACTCAAAGTGCATCGATTGAGAAGAAAATAAAGTATTATGTTTTTTGAAATTTGAAAATTGGCTAGTGGTTTTTGCAACATTAATTGCTTAATAAATTGTATCTTTGTAAGTGCAAGCATGATTATTTCATAAATAATTAAAGCCACTAAAATAAATGATTTTGAATCGAATTTGCAGGATTGATTTTTGAATTTTGTAATTGTAGGCATAATTAATTATGAATAGAATTTGCAAAATTATTTTTTAAATTTTGTAACGGCAAACATGTTTATTTTTGAATTGAATTTACATAATTAACTCTTGAATGAGTTCTTTGTAATTGTAAAATTAATAGAATTAAAGGGAATTTAAAGACCATTATTTTCTTGATTTCAAATAGTTTACACGAAATATAAATTGACATTTTTTTTAGTTGTTTTGAGACGACTAAAAATTCATTTTATTTTTCATTATTTTCTCTCAAACATTGTTTTTAGTCATTAAGTTTCCAAGGTGACAGAGATTTGGGCTCAATTTGGTTCGTCAGAATTTGTTATTATTATATCATCGATGACACACAATGACCAACATAGATGATGAACAGAATTTATCTTAAGGACATTGTGTTACACACAAGCCTCAATACTTTTATTTTATATTTCCATTACTGCAAATGCATTGTGATAAGAAGAGTTTCAAGAATTTTAATTTCTATATTATTACCTATTCATATTATTATATTACCACCACAAATAATATTGAACGTAAACAAGCCATGTTTAACATTTGCTTTATGCAAGTTTCTAGTTGTGCTAGATTTAGCTATTATATAGGAAATTTCTGCTTATTGGGTAATTATCAAAGATAACCGTTATCCTTTTAAGAGAATATGTTGAATGTTAAGCTTTTTTTTAGGGAAGTTATCACATTAACCTTATTAATCTTATCAATATATCCTTGTAATATTTTTTCATTTCCAAATGTTTAAAAATTAAAATAAATGTAGAAGTGTGATAGTTAGCTTTATTTTCTTTTTAATTTTCACTTTAAAAAACAAAAAAAATATATACAAAAAAATGAAAAATGGTGGAGATTCAGAAGGATCTCCATCGTCCATCTCATATGGATGGTGGAGATTCAGAAGGATCTCCATCGTCCATCTCATATGGATGGTGGAGATGCAATCTGAATCTCTAACTAGATTAGATTTCCAAGGATGGAACTCACCATTGGTAGAGATCCACTCCACCCTAGATTGTTGTTCTCTTCTCTTTAATCTTAAAAAACCAAGCAAAAAGCAGAAAACATTCCTATTCCTATTAACCATGATAAATATGAATTGAATGTATATTTCACTATATTTTACAATGTGTAATATAAAGTATATTCCTAGGCCAAATAGAGAAACAAATAAGACAAGAGAATAATATATACATGGAAACAAAATAATATATTGCATGAATGAAAAATATTAATCTGATAGATTGACTTTGCTTGTATGTTAACATCCCCCCACAAACTCAAGATGGTGAGATAGATGCAAGCTTGAGTTTGGTAATCAATTCACGAAAATGTCCTAAGTGATGATCTTTGGTGAAGACATTGACGGGCTGATCAGTAGAAGAGACCAAATAAAGTTTAATAGTACCCTGATGAACATGTTGCTGAATAAAATGACAATCAATCTCAATGTGTTTGGTATGTTCATGAAAAACATCATTGTGGACAATTTGAATAGCACTGTGATTGTCACAACAAAGAGGAATAGTTGTGATATGGTGAACTCTCATATCTGTAAGTAACTAGTGTAGCCAAATAAGTTTTTGAGTAATATCAGTGAGAGCTCGATATTCAGTTTCAATATTGGTCGAGCTATAATAGTCTGTTTCTTACTATGCTATAAGTTGAAAGAATCACCAAGAAACAAGTAGAAACTAATGGTAGATCGTCGATCAGTAGGATCACTAGCCCAATCAGCATCTGAATAAGCATGTAACTCTAAAAAAGAGTTAACAGAAAAGTGAAGTCCTTAAACATCGTGCCCTTGAGATATAGTAAAAGATGAAGAACAGCAGCAAAATGAGGGAATGGGGAGTAGACATAAATTGACTGACAACATACACGACATATACAATATCCGATCGACTCACAGTCAAATAAACAAGACTACCTACAAGCTGCTGATAAAGAGTGAGATCATTTAGTGGAGTACCTTCAAATGGCGTCAGCTTAACATTAACTTTTAAGGGACTAGTATTGATTTTATTATCAGTTAAGCCAACACAAGCAAGAAGATCTGAAGTGTATTTTGCTTGTGAGATATAATAACCATCGGAATCAAAAGAGACCTCAAAACTAAGAAAATAGTTGAGAGAGCCTAGATCTTTAAACTCAAATTGCTGTTGGACATAAGTCTTAAAGTCAGAGGTACTGGCAATATCGTCACCTGTAATAATTATGTCATCCACATAAAGTAATAAGAAAACAAAATCATGACTGATCTTGTGAAGAAATAATGTAGAATCATAAAAGCTTAAGGCAAAACCAAACTGCATAATAATAGAAGAGAATTTGACAAACCAAGCTCCAGGAGTTTGCTTTAGCCTATATAGCGTTTAACAAAGACAACAAACCTTGTGTGAAAGTTGTGGATACTCTAGAGGTGGTGTCATATATACCACTTCAGTAAAATCCCTATTCAGAAATGCATTTTTTACATCCATTTAAAACAAATTTCACAGTTTGATTGTAGCGATTGCCAATAAACTATGAACGGATGTAAGTCTAGCAACTGGTGTAAATGTCTCTTTATAATCAATACCATACTCCTGGGTAAAACCTTTGGCAACCCGATAGGCTTTATGTCATTCAACAAACCTATCTGGCTTTGTTTTGATATTATATACCTATTTGCACCCGATGATAGATTTATTAGGAGGAAATTCAATCATGTCCCAAGTGTAAGTCTTCTTGAAAGCTTACAATTTTTCGGTCATAGCTTGCTACCAAACAAGTTTAGTGTTGGCCTCTTTGTAGGGTTCAAGCTCATACAAAGAAAGGATTATAGGAAAAAATTAAAAAAAAAAAAAAAGAAAAAGAAAATCTCAAAGAGTTATAACTAGTTCTCTTACCCAGTTAGAGTGACGGGGAGGAGGAGCAATAGATGAGATTGGGTAAGATGACACTAGTGCAGGATGAGGAGGTACAGTAGGTGAAATTAGGTAAAAGGACTCTAATGCAGATCAACAAATAAGTGAGACTATTCAGGAATTAGCTGGATATCATCAGAATGATCTGTTTGAGTCTCATGAATAATTGAATCTCTATCATGAAGAAACAAAGGAATAGAAGGATTTATAAAAAGTTTATAAGAGGAAGTGTGTGATTGTGAAATTTGAATATAGATGAAAACATCTTATGTTCCCAAAAAACAATATGATGAGAGATGTGAAGACAATTCGAGATAGGATCCCAACAACGATAACCCTTATGCTCAATGTCATAGCTAAGAAAACAACACAAACGAGCTCTAGATTCTCATTTAGTTCATTCGTGAGGATGAAGAAGAACAAAGCAAGCACATCTAAAGACTTTGAGATGGTGATAGTTCAAAGGAGTGTCATACAGTTGTTCATAAGGAGTTTGATCATCAATGACAGAAGATGGAACACAATTGATAGTGTACACTACTGTTAATGTTGCTTCTCTCCAAAACTTTTCAAGACAAGAGGTAGATTTAAGAAGTGCACAAACAATTTCAAGAATATGTCTATGTTTATGTTCAGCACGACCATTCTATTGCGATATACCAAGATATAAACGATGGCATATGGTATCCATTTGACTTAACAGATTAAGAAATGCAGTATCCCAATATTATATAACATTATCAATACATAAAACTTTGATAGTTTTGGAAAACTAAGTCTGAATCATTTGAATGAAATCAAAATAAATTTTAGATAATTCAGACCTATTATGCATAAAATAAAGTCATGTATAATAGGAATAGTCATCTACAAAGATAACAAAACATTTGGATCCCCCCATAGTAGTGGCTGGTGAGGTTTCCCAAATATCTAAATGAATTAAGTCAAAAGGTGCTCGAGAAACTAAATTACTATTATGAAAAGGTAATGTAAGATATTTGGATAATTGACATGGTAAGCCATCAATGTGATCATCAGTTATAGTGCGTAAATGTTTACTAGACAACAAAGAACGCAAACGACTAAATGAAGTATGACCTAATCTTGAGTGCCAAAGACTTAATGGTAAAGATGAAGAAGTAACAGCACATTGATAGGGAGATGGGACCCGTGAAGGTAGTTGAAGATGAATGAGCTCAAACAAACGTCCGCCTTTATGGCCTATATCATAAATCTTTCCCATTTGTGGATCCTATACACAACAACCAGAAGAAGTAAAATGTACATCAAAACCAAGTTCACACAACTAACTCATAGAGATAAGATTTAAGGTAAGTTTAGGAATGAAGTCTTTATTCTGTAAGCATAAGTTATCTATAGAGATCTGGCCTATATGTTGAACAGACATGGATGAACCATTAGCTATTGAAATGATAGATAAAAAGGAAGAGGATGAGGATGATTGTACAGAAAAATGTGTAGGGTTAGAGGTCATGTGATTATAACAGGGTGAATCAAAATACCAATAAGAGTTATCTATTGACACAAAAGGAAGAGTAGTGGATATATTATCAGATTTGGAGATGATTTGATGGAGCATGCATGTAAGATTGAACTAAGATAGAAGAGGAACCAACAGTACCCGATGTGTCATCAGAAAAATTGCTAATTGTTTTGAGAAGGCTTGGGAGAAACACTCTTGAATTTGATTGAAAATTCTTCATTATTAGTAGTCTGAGGACAATCTTGATTGTAGTACCCTGGTCTAATTTTATGGCAATGCTTACAGCGTCTTGTAGGGCAATGAAGAAGACCATATCATGAGAGCTTGCAATAATTGCAAATAGATTTCTTCCATAAATTCTCCATTAAAATTTGAAAAAAAAATGATGAAATGATAAGCTCAATAATCCAGTAAGTCCAACAATAAAATGAAACCCAATATGCAAGGCTCTCAACCTTGTGGTCGTGGATCAATAAACTTTGTAGCAATGTAAAATTGCATAACCAGGTGATAAAACACACAAACCAGAGACAGGTCGCAGCAGAACGGAAGGAGACAACAGCATGATGGTAGAAGTGGCAGAACAAGTGGACCGGATTGTGATGCGATCAGATTTAGTGCAACAGAACAGCGACAGAAGTGGTGACGAGCAACGGAAGTGATGAGACGAACTAGGAGCGATCAGATTGAGTCAGATGGTGCAGGACGGCGCAACAACCAGATGCGACTATGCAAGAACCGGGTGCGACAATGAAAGAGACCTGGCAGGGAGAGAAGCGTTGAACAGGTGAGGACAGTGAACGGCGTTGTGCACGAAATAGACCAGGAAGTGCACGATAGCAAACCGTGGAGAGAGATCAGTGGCTGAACAGCTCGTGACTTGCGCGGTGGTACTAGTGAACCAGGTGCGACAGAAAACTGTGAGCAGACGGCGGCGCGGAACCAAGAAATCAGACCAGACCAGAAGATCGGTGGTGGGAGTGGAGCAAAGGCGATGAAAAAAAATGATGAGTGCTCGAACAGACCAGCGCGCGGCGGTGACAGACCAAAAAACAGACCAACGTGCAGTGTAAGGAGACCAAAACCAGACTAGAACTAAAGCGGTGATATGCGCTGCAATGAGGGTGCGATGCTGAGGGTAACGGCGGTGTTAAGCTGCAGTTTTGGGTTGGTTGCAGTTCGTGAAACAAAGGTGGACAAGCGGTGTGAGGTGGTTTGATGTAGAGGTTGATGGTCGTGTATGATAATCGTGACAGTGAACAGGAGAGAAAAAAAATTTACGGAAACATAAACTCTGATACTATGATAAATATAAATTAAATGTATATTTCACTATATTTTACAATATAATAGGCCAAAGAGAGAAACAAATAAGATAAGAGAATAATCTATATATGGAAACAAAATAATTTATTGCATGAATAAAAAATATTAATCTGATTAATTGACTTTACTTGTATGTTAACAAACCAGATTCTTTCGTTTCATTGTTAAAATCATATCTATATTTTATTTTAGCTCAAACACCTCAAAACCAATATTCAAAAACCATAACTGGAACCTAGATTTGAACTCCAAAGTCACTGTGAAGAGAGAAAAACCACCATAACAATAAAATGTCCAGCATGTTCAGCGAGAGTGGTAAAGGGAATATGTGGGAAAATGACACGACGGTGGACGGATACAAACCACTTACGAATCAAAATAGATATATTATCACTTCGTGAGAGATTGCATTGCTTATATACAAATCAAAATAGATATAAGTAGCTACCGGTGTTCTAGTCACAATTCCATCGACTCAACAAATTGCTGACATTTTCACCAAGCCATTATGGAAGCTACCATGCAGAAATATTTGAGACAAGCTAGATTCCCAAAGCTAGGAGTATATTCCAATGTGGTACCCATCTTTACCACATTGGAAACATTTCTGCATTGCAGTCTGGAAATCAAATTACACACCAGTGGATATTCTTTTATTTTTTTGGCTGCCTTGTAAATTTCAGTCTTTGGCATATTAATGATGATTAAGCTCTTCAAAAGTACATTGATTATTCTGGTATGTGCAGGATAAGGGTACGTTTAAATCCATTCAATAGATTGTATATTTGAGATTTTAATGGAATTTCGTGATCAATTGAGTAATAAACATCAGCTTGGCAGCAATGGCGAATTCAGGATGAATGTTTACTGCATTTGTTAGATACAAAATTTTAAGTCTGCAAGTGCTCAAACAATAACAAAGTTATAAAACTAATGAAGCCTTTGGCCCGATATTTTAAGAATCATTCAAATGAAACATAAACCCAAGTATTGACTTTAAATCCTGATCTCTGTTTTTCTCATAGATATGGGTTAGAAATAAACAATTGTATGAGTTTGATTTTTCAAATAGTACCTTTCCTCTTCTGTCTAAAATTAGTGGAATGAAGCTATGAAACTCACCTCTTTGATTATTTCTTAGACAAACACTTACTCTCCTCTGCATTCCCCAAAAGAGCTAAGAAATCTCTCATTGAAATAATAATAATATTAAGTGTCAATACAAGAATGTCAAAATTCGTTTTTAGTCACATTTTAAAAAAGTGGAAATTGTAAAAAATACCCATTTAAAAAGGATAAAATTTGTTTTTATCAACTATTTTTAAAAAAATTGTTTTTAACCCCTCAAATAAATATATTGCTTGATATACCCAAATTGTCCAAAATACCCCTAGACATTTTTACAAAAAAACCTTGAACAGTTTAAAATTTACGAAAAACCGAATGGTGAAATTACGATTAAGCCCCCCATATATATACCTCAAAACCGATGGACTACAGCCACAGTCCATCAATTTCTCACTCAAAACCAACCGGTTTTTGCGGAACCCGAACCCGATCACGACCCGATCTTCCCCGCGACGTTGCCGACCTTCCCCGAGCAGCTCCTACCGCCGGCGAACCTGTAGAAAGTGTGAAGGTTAGATTTTGATATGTTTGTTGTATGTTTTGATTGAGATTTGGGATTTTGAAATGTGTGTTTGTGTTATGGATGTTAGTTTAGGATGATTAGGTTTAGAATAGGTTGGATTTAGTGTGTTTGGTCGTGTTTGTGTTGAAAATGGCCGATTCTGACGAGAGAAGAGTTGTCGGGATCGGATCAGTTTTTGAGATCGGTTTTCCACTATCGGTTATTCATTTCGGTTTTCCACGATCGGTTTTCCATTATCGGTTTTCCACGATCGGTTTTTCATTTGTTACCGAAATGAAAAACCAATCGTGAAAACCGATTACGGATAACCGATCGTGGAAAACCGAAATGAATAACCGATGGTGGAAAACCGATCGTGGAAAACCTTAGTGAAAAACCGATGGATTTCATTAACCGATTTTTCAGATACCTTCAAAAACCGATCGATTTCATTAACCGATTTTTCAGATGCCTTCAAAAATCGATTCAGTTCAAAAACTGATTCTGCTACTGATGATTTCTTTGCTGTTTTTCTTTCCTACAGATGGATTTTGACTATAAATATAGTTTGCACACAATTGACAGACATACGAGCGGGAACACACACATTGGTCAAAGATTGGTTAATAAGATAATTACCGTTATTAATAGAAGAAAGCTATACGATCGGTTCATAGCAGAATGTCCGTTCGGACATATTTTGAGGATAACTAATCATACGGCTGCTGGTTCTGTGATTTTATGGGTGCTTGCTAGAGAGATAAAGGTAGCGGATGAACGCCGTGATTAGAGGTGGTTTGAAATTGGGGAGAGAAGCTATAGGTTTGGGAAACAAGAGTTTCTATTGGTGACCGGACTTCCTTTTGGGGGCATCGACCATAAAATCTTCGAAATAGCTCCAAATGATCCAAACGGTCTCCTAGGGCGAATGTTTAATGGAGTGTCGCCGGAGGTAAGGGAGTTGGTCACATTTCTTGAGGCAAGAAGTGATAGAGGGGAGGGAGACTGTGCAGGGTAGGATCCGATAGATGATGAAGATCTTTTAAAGTTGGCGAATGTAGGGATTGCTTTCCATCTCTTTATGAGACTAGATGATAGAGCTAGCATTTATCCATTTATGTGGGTCCTCATTGAGAGTACAGAGAGATGGAAGACATTCCCTTGTACTATAGTGTCTTGTTACACTGTCTCGACAAGGCACTTAATGAAGAGCGGGTCAGAAATCCACTAAAGACCATTAATATTTATGGCTATGTGTTAGCATTTCAGGTATAACTAATACTTTCAATTTTTATTGCTTCATTCTATTACATTAACTATATATGGTTATATGTATGTTTTAATCAATTTTGCATTATATATTATCTGACAATTACTAACTATATGTATGTTTTTTGTTTAATCATTGTTACATTATAGTGGTGGTTAATGGAGTTGTTCCCAGTGTTACGGGAGAAGATATCAAAAAAGACCAAGAACCCGGAAAGCGATCTACCAAGATGTATGAGACGATCACTGAAGAGAACACCTACAAATATACACAGCCTAAATGATTTCCCCCCCGTAAGTGGCAAACATAACCTAAATTTGTGTCAATTATTTGTTTGTTATAACTATCGTTATTTATATTAAGTATATAATTGTAGTATAACTAAATATATTGATATAATGCAGATAGTTGGCATTCGGCAAACCTTGGAGCCTACTGACGCCGAGAGTGAGATGGATTATTGGAAATCGTTTAATCCGAATCATATAGTTCATGATGAAGTACATAAATATGGCGGCAGGGGGATGATGATGATGATGATGATGATGATGATGACGATGATGATGACCATGATGATGGTGTAGGGGATGAGGCTGAGATAGAGGTTGATGTTGAGGTGGAGGGAGAGGATGATGATGAGAAGGTGGAGGGAGAGGATGATGATGAGGTGGAGGGTGACAATCAGCCACTTAAAGACGTCCGAAGCATGCAATCCGAATCAGAGGATACCTTATCAGAGTTTCGGACAAAGAAAGCACATTATGTACAGCACATAGATTATGAGGTACAAATATTCTATTTATATAATAAAATTATTCAATAAATTTCAATTGTAGTAAATGCAAAAGATGTGGACATGTTGTGTAGTAGTATGGAGTGTGAAAAAGAGACAGAGTCTCTAAAAATAATAGACGAAGTGTAATTTGTTTAAATATGCAGGTTGTATTTCCTTGGATACTCAAAAAACAGGGGAGACTCTATCAAATTTTTTTTTAAATTCAGGGTAGTAAGTAAAATGATATATATTTATGATTCTATGAAACAGGTGAAGTGGTTGTTTGAGTTCATTGTGGATTTACAGAAGACAACCCATAAGAAGTTAAGTAGAATGGATAGGAGGCAGAAGGCAACTTTTAAGATTGTTAGGGAGATAGATAGGAGGCTGAGATGGGTGGAAGAGCATTTACATATTCCCAGGTCTCCGGTTGGTAGGCATGATCCAGATGACGACGATGACGATGATGATGATGATGGTGAGAGCTTTGTTCGAGATGAGCACATGTATTACCCATCACCACCACTACCACCACATTAGGAGGAGGGTGTCCGTCGGTCGCCTATCGATGTAGGCCAGTCAACCATCCATGAGGAGGAGCAGGGTGATCATCAGCCACCTCAGCAGTCACCCCATCAGGAGGAGGAGCAGGGTGACCAGCAGCCACCTCAGCAGTCACCCCAGCAGGAGGAGGAGCAGGGTGACCAGCAGCCACCTCATCAGTCACCCCAGCAGGAGGAAGAGCAGGGTGATCAGCAGTCACCCCAGCAGGAGGAGGAGTAGGGTGACCAACAGCCACCTCAGCAGTCACCTCAGTAGGAGGAGGAGCAGGGTGATCAGCAGTCACCCCAGCAGGAGAAGGAGCAGGGTGACCACTCCCACAGGATCTTAGGAGGTGTATCAGCTGCAGATACTGATCGTGAGCATGACCAGGTAGACTTTGTATCCCTATTGTGTTGCATTCTGAAATATAATTGGTTATATTAAATTTATACATTTTTTTAATTTACTTACAACTACAGGACGAACGGGGGCAAACGAAAGACAAAGCCAGCAGCACCTCTATGGACACTGTACACGGATCCGGGGCCAGCGAAAAAGAAAAAGAAAAAGAAAGTGGCCCAACAGCAAGCGGAGGAGGTGGCAGAGTCTATAGACCCCGTAGAAGTGGTCTATAATGAATATAAAGTTGCAACCACATTGGATCTGAGGTATATTTTTAAAAAAAAAACATTAACGTTTCTAATTTTTGTTTCATTATTGTTAATGTAAGAAAATATATAATAATGTTTAATATTTTTTTTTGAATAGTAGACGTTCGATTGATCGTTTGCCATATGTTGTGATACCAACCACATTGGTCACCCTCGAGAATGTGGACGAGTGGTTGACGAATGAGCACATCGATTCTTATTTGATGTGCCTAAGGAGCACAGACTATAGATACGCTGTCCATAGCAGTTCTTTGTTTGTAAGTATTTACATTTAAGTTAGTTATGCATTTACAATTTTATGTTACATTCGGTTGATTAGTAGTAACATGTTTAATTTTTATCATGTAGGCTTTGATGACAGCGCATTACAGGCAACATTACGTCAGCAAACAAAGAACATTTGATCCAGTTACAGCTGATGTACCCGAAGAGTGGCTTACGTTCGGTCGTGGACATATAGACGCATCAGTCCCGTGGTGGCGGGTTGATAGTGTAAGTGTAGTTTGAACGTTAATATTTATTACATGATTATATGAACTAGTCCTTACAATAGTAACGTTCCGAAATGCAAGTGTTACTACTGTGTAGCTTGAATCAATCACACTGGGTCCTATGTGAGGTGCGCCTTAGAGAGCAGAGAATCATAATATATGATCCCTTGGCGCATGTTGACATAGCCTATCGACTACAGCCACTTGAGCCGCTGGTATGTTATATGCCTGTTTTGTTGCGGTTCTTGGGATTTTATGAGGAGGCACGGGTAGATATGCCACCCGTGGATCAGCGGTGGAAAGTTCAACGTCTTCAATGAGCAGTTGTGCCCCAACAACCTAATGGGTGAGTAAGTTTATAGCTTAATTAATATATATAGTTTATATATTATGATATTTAATTATCTTGATGTTAATATATGTTAATGTTAATATAATAATGTTAATATATGTTAAAATAATATAATTACATTAATATATGTTATGATTAACATTAATATATAATTATAGGTTAATATGTTATATATGTAGTTTATATATTACGATATTTGATTATGTTAATATAATTATATTAATGTTAAAATATTAACATTAAGATAATTATATTAATATATGTTGTGATTAACATTATAGTTTATATATTATGATATTTAAATATGTTAATGTTAATATATGTTAATGTTAATTATCTTAATGTATATAGTTTATATATTATGATATATACAGGACGAGTTGCGGAGCATATGTTTGAAGGTACGTACGCGACCTTTTGCAGTCAAGAACGAGTACATGGAAATCAAAAAAATGCGAGACCGTTGCAGATGCTATTGCACTTAGGGCAGAGCTTGCCAGAGCCATATATGACCACTCAAAGCCAATGTATAAAGTTAATAATTTTGGAAAATGGTTTGAGGATGATGATGGAGAAATTGTATATAAATAAATTTAAATATTTATTTATTATTACTCATTATTTATTTGATGGTGTTACATTCTATATTTTTAAATTGCTAACAAATCATTTTAATTAAACATTATAGTTAATAATATAATGTTAATATATTAATGCTAATGTAATGTTAATAATATAGAGAAAATGTATCCATCTATAAATTGCCAACAAATCATTTTAATTAAACATTATAGTTAATAATATAATGTTAATATATTAATGCTAATATAATGTTAATAATATAGAGAAAATGCATAAAATAGCCCATTTGGATTAGTCAACCTCAAAACTAACCTTTTATTTTTTATTCTTAAAAAAAATCTCAAATTGACAAAAATACCCTTAATTGTAACAAAGGGAACTGGTTTGAAGCCCCAAAATACCTCTAGTTTGATCCCAACCTGGAGGTTGGGATCCCCACCTCCAGGTATTGATCCCAACCTATAGCTAGGGATCCCAACTTCAAGGTTGGGATCATCAGTTTATTTGGCATCCATCACCAGATTTGATCCCAACCACAGAGTTAGGATCTCTACCTCAAGGTTTTCTATCCCAACTTAAAGGTTGTGATCCCTACCTTCGGGTTGTGATCAAACGAACCTCAAGTTGCAAATCCCTACCTACATGTTGTGATTCCCAACCTTGAGGTCGGGATATTTTTCAACTTCCAACAGTATTTAGGGTGGGATTCCCAACCCGTAAGTTAGGAATCCCAACTTAAAGGTTGGGAAAGATTGGGTCACAACCTTGAGGTTGGGGTTCCCAACTCGAAGGTTGGGAATTCCCATCCTCCGGGATAATGTTCCACTTTCTTTTTACAAGACATCAACACCACAAAACATTTTTATCATTCACAAAATATTAGAAAATTGCTTGGCACACTTCTGTTTGTTGTGGAGTTGATGTACATCCAAACTTATCAAAACTTATGTTGAACCATTTATAGACTTCATTATGAATAGCAGGGTATCTACAAAGTTGTAATTCACAATTTATATACATAGTTAAGATACTTATTATTATTTTTTGAACAAAATTACCCCTCCCATTTCTTCAACATCAAAATCCATAAACTCCTACAATTCATCAACATCATCAACCACAATTCATCAACATCTCCCACAACAACATTATCAAATCATCATAACATTAATAAACAAACAAACAAAAAGAAAAAAAAAAAAAAAAAAAACAGAACAGATGGTCGTTCTGGGTCGCGAACCCAGAACCAGAGACCATCTCTGCAATACGTTCGCGACCATCTGGTTCTGGGTCGCGAACCCAGAACCAGAGATGGTCTCTGGTTCTGGGTTCGCGACCCAGAACCAGAGTCTCTAGTTCTGGGTCGCAAACCCAGAACCAGATCTGGTTCTGGCTTTTGGGTTCGGCGATTCAGGAAAAAAAAATAGGAAAGAAGAAGAAGAAGAAGAAGAAGAAGAGAGGGAGGAGCGTCGAACCAACTCAGGAAAAAATATATATATTAGTATAATGTTAGTATTAATATAATGTTAATATATTAATATAAATAAATAATGTAATGTTATTTTAATGTTAGTGTTAATATAATGTTAATATATTAATGTTAGTATAATGTTAATGTTAATATATTAGTATAATGTTAGTGTTAATATAATGTAATATATCAATATATTAGTATAATGTTAATAATATAATGTTATATTAATGTTAATGTTAAGCATATGTTAACATATTAATGTTAGTGTTAATATAATGTTAAAATATTATATGTTAATATGTTAATATATTAATGTTAATATATGTTATATTAATATAATGTTAATGTTATATATATTAATGAACATATAATGTTAATATGTTAATGTTAATATATGTTATGTTAATATAATGTTAATATATTAATGTTAGTATAATGTTAATGTTAATATATTAATATAAATAAATAATATAATGTTGTTTTAATGTTAGTGTTATATAATGTTAATATATTAATGTTAGTATAATGTTAATGTTAATATATTAGTATAATGTTAGTGTTAATATAATGTTAATATAATGTCAATATATTAGTATAATGTTAATAATATAATGTTATATTAATGTTAATGTTAAGCATATGTTAACATATTAATGTTAGTGTTAATATAATGTTAAAATATTATATGTTAATATATTAATGTTAATATATGTTATATTAATATAATGTTAATGTTATATATATTAATGAACATATAATGTTAATATGTTAATGTTAATATATGTTATGTTAATATAATGTTAATATATTAATGCTCTATAATGTTATATATATTAATGAACATATAATGTTAATATGTTAACATTAGATTAACATTATATTAACATTAGATTAACATTAGATTAATATTATATTAATATTAGATTAATATTATATTATTATATTAACATTAGATTAATATTATATTAACATTAACCTTAATATTATATTAACATTATATTAATATATTAACATTAGATTAACATTATATTAATATTATATTAACATTATATTAACATTATATTAACATTATATTAACATAGATTAACATTATATTAATATTATATTATTATATTAACATTAGATTAATATTATATTAACATTATGTTAACATATATTAATATAATAATATCTACATTTGTATTATATATATTGTTAATATTACATCCATATAAGTTATAAGCCATATTAGGATTATAGTTATAATAATTGTAAAATGATATGAAAAATATTAACCATATTAATATGATATATCAAGATAACACATATTATAGTAAATGTATATTTATTAATTATTACATTAATATATGAATATTAATAAATGATAAAATTAATATTTAATGATTTTAAAATAATGATATAGTTTGTAATAAAATTAAACGCTCCCTAATCTATATAATATATTTAAATATAACGATTTATATAAATAATTCATGTAAAGGGAAATAAATTGAACATACAAATAGAAATAAAATCAACCCAAGTAAAAACCGGTTTTTAGGAGTACATGAAAAACCGATACCATTTTTTAAGACCCCTTAAAAACCGATCCACACTTGGTGTGCTGGAAGGCAGTGGATCGGTTTTCGAGGAGACATGGAAAACCGATACCGGTTTTTCAGAGTTACTCAAAAACCGATCGACATACCTCTACGTCAGGGAAACGAAAGGCAATTTGATCGATTTTTCACCATATCTGGAAAACCGGTACCGGTTTTCCAGGCTCCGTGAAAAACTGATTTTAATGGTTCCGAGATGATATGAAATGAGCCAAAAACAGTACACATGGAATAATAATTTATACAGCTGTATTAATACATAATTGAATAATTAATATAAAAATGTTTATATAAAACATGCATAAACAAAATGTCAATCAATTGCTAATCATCATTTCCGTCAGTAGCCATTTGTGGATCGGGAGTAGGAAACCGTAATACACATCAACGTTGGTTGTGTCCAGTCTCATGACACAAGCGACATCTTCGAGAACGTGGCTCATTTTCAGTAACATTTGAACTCGTTCCAACATCCGCATCCACTTCTGCGCTTGTCCCTTCACTGATAGAAGTTGGGGGGTTAGGGCAACGAAGACGGTTGTGTCCATTTTGACCACATCTTCCACACTTTTTTCGACGAGGATCTTCCCCAGCTGAAGGAATCCGAACCTCCTTCAACCTACCTGCTTGTCTTTTACCTTTCGGTGGTAATACAACCATACTTCTAACTTCTGCTGAAACATTCCAACTGGCCAATTTAGGGACGGGATTAATCGGACGTGCATATGCAGCTTTTAGCCACTCCACGCTATAATACTGACTGCAAAGTGTATCACAACTGACGCCCTTGAACCTGACATGTATCAACAATTTAAGTGTTATGCTATGACATGAAATACTAAAAAAAAAATGTATAATTACCATACCTGGCCACAGCACATGCATGAACACATGGCAACTGATCAAGGTTCCATTGCTTACACGTACATGTGTGCTGTTGAATGTCAACCATCGCATCTCCTTTGCTATAATGTATGACACTGTAATGATACGATTCTGCAATGGGATATACGCTACCTTCCATGGATAAATCTTTTGCCAACATGATACGATCGTATGCTGCGGTAGTAACATACGTTGTGAGCTTCTCAACAACAACACGTCTATTATTAAACCATCTCTGCAATACATTTCTTACATATTCATGTGCAGTTGTTATTGGCAAACGACGTGCTTGCATCATGCAATTGTTAAGCGACTCTACAATGTTAGTAGTCATCATTTCATATCTTCTTCTTGGACAATGTGCTCGTGACCACCTGCTCACTCCAGCCTTAACCAAAGCTCCATGTGTGGCCGGATGCAATGCACGCATTTCTTCCAATATTCTGTTGCATTTATCGGGCACATAACAGTATGCTGCATTGTAAAATGGATTTTCCACATCCGAACGCTTTTTACACTGTTGCTTAAGGTTTTGCCACAAGTGAAAAAAACATAACACATGTGGGACTTCAGGAAAAGCTGCTTTCATCCCATTCGATATGCTCTTATGACGATCCGATACGATCACCAACTCGTCTGACACCCCGATTGCTCTTCTCAACCTTTTTAGGAACCAAGTCCATGAATTGTCTGACTCTCCGTCAGCAAATCCAAAGGCGATGGGATAAATCATCTCCGACCCATCTTTGCACGCAGCAAAAAAAATCACCCCTTTATATTCACCTTTCAAATGAGTGGCATCAATAGCAACAACCGGTCTCATGTAAGACCGAAAACCCTCAATAGAAGCTCCAAGTGCAACGAAAGAATACAAGAACCGGTTGTTTTCATCTGTCTTAATTGCTGTCATTGTGTCGGGGTTTGAAAGTTTTAACATCTCGAAGTAGGACGGAAGCTGTTGATATGATTCATCCGCTTGCCCATATGCTAGTTTCTTTGCATATTGTAAAGCCTTCCAAGCTTTACTATATAAGATTTGCACTCCATATTGCTCTAGCATTTCTCCAACCAAACGATTAGATGTATAAAGATCTCTTCCCACCTTTCCTGCATACAATTTTTCGATCATAATAGCCTTCACACTCTTCATATGTGATTCCATGGCTGTTTGACGACACGTGTGTTCCGCTACATAATTCAACACAAACCACATTGAACAACCCTTTCTGCATCTTGCACGAACACTAAAGCTACAAGTTTTATCTTTACAACCGGCTTCAAATCGCTCCGTGTCCGAACGTCTAACCCGATATTCAAACTTAACTTTCAGAGCATATTCGCCAATAGCTATAGTCATTTCTTCTTTACTAGTAAAGAATGCTCCTTTATACAACGTACCACGTTGGTAGACGGTTGACGTAGCGCTTGAAGTAGCTTCAATGTCCCCCAATTCTACACCAGGAACAATCCAATATGGTTGTGAAGGATTGTTCTGAAATTGTAAACTTGAAAATCTTATTTCTGGAAACTCTTCTTCTTCTGTGACATCATCAAATCGAGTTTCCTCTTCATCACTATCTTCGGTTTGCTCTTCATCACTATCTTGTATTCCATCACCATTATCATCTGTGTCTTCATCTTCATCATCATTACCATAATTCGTATAGTCATCATTAATGTCACGAATGGGACTTTCAAACGATGTAAATGGGGTGATAGAAGTATCAACTTGATTGCTCCCAATGCCTGAAGTGAGATAAAAATGACTTTCAACCATATGTGGATTTACTGGTCTATCTATATTTGCCTCGTCATGTCTTATGTCTGGAATTGAATCAGTGACAAATGGACGAACGGTACGCCTACTAACCCCAGCTCCAAAATCTCTAGCAATCTTATCGATATAAATCTCTTTAACATCAATATTTTTCATCGCCATCAAACCAACAACACCAAGATCGGACATGATACGTATCTTTTTAACCTGACCATTTGTTGTACTTTGTAGTAAATAATATATACGGATTTCCCACCTTCTTCTATCAATAGCAGCCTCTCTGTACACAACATCCACCAATGATGAAAAACTATTATTTTTGTGGACCCCACACATGATCGACTCCCCTCCAATGTAATTACATCCATTCCACTCTCCGTCAAAGTTAATTACAACGGTCTCTTGAGCCATTCCTGCAACATTCAAATCAAATGATAATTAAATCTCATTTCAATAGGGTAATATTACAAAATATAATCATATCGAATCATATTCAATACATAGCAACACAAACATATAAAAAAACCATTAAAAAGGTGTTAAATTCGGTTTTCCAGTGAAATTATCGGTTTTTCATTCTCTCAAAAAACCTTAATTCGGTTGCGATTTTTCAGCCACTGGAAAATCGGGATCGGTTTTTCAGCCGGTTTTTCAGCTGAAAAACCGATCGGCTTTTCAGCCACTGAAAAACCGATCGATTTTTCAGCCACTGAAAAATCGGGAAAAATCAGGATCGATTTTTCAGTAATCGGGGCTCTGAAAAACCGATCTCACAGAGTGGAAAACCGATTATCAGTCACGAAAAACGATTTCATCGCAGATTTTACAGATTTCGTCGCAGATTTCATAAACATTTAGATCTCACAACCAAATCATTCTTATAGTTTTTTAGCTAGCAATATGAACAAAACAACCTAAAAACCAACAAAAAAAACTCATACATTACCTTTCAAACTCAAATGGAAGAAGAATTTTCAAAACCTTTAATGGTGTAAACCTTCAATGGATCCAAAAACTTCAATGGTTGAAGAAGCTCGAATGACTAATCCCCTCAATAAATTATTTTTCAGCTGCAATAGATCTCAAAAATCTTCGTAATTTTCGTAATTTTCAGCTGCAATAGAGAGAAGATGGAAAAGGGAGACTATTGGTACGAGAAGGAAGAAGGTTATTTTCGTAATTTCATATTTGGGCATTTTAGTCATTTTAACTTAAGGATATTTTGGTAATTTCATATTTGGGTATTTAAGTGATTTTAACTTAAGGGTATTTTGGTAATCTTAGGTATACAATGGAAATAGTTTGTTTGGGAGGTTAAAATCAAATTTTTTTAAATAGCTGGATAAAAACAATTTTTTTTTTTTGATTTGGGTAAAACCAATAAATCTCCCTTAAAAATTATTAATTTTCAGCCTCTTAAATAAATTAATTACATTATATACCCAATTTACCCAAATTGTCCCTTCTCTATCTTGTTCTTATAATCCATTGCTCATGGTATACGATCATTGGCTTTCTTTATTTATTGTTTGAGTTTTGTTGGAATTTTTTTTTTTTGGGCGATTTTTTGAGTTTTATTTTTGTTTTTTAGATGTTGAGTATTGATGTTTAAGGTTAGATTTGATTGTAGTAGACTTGAAAATGAAGGTTTCCGATAAGATGCAACATCGGTATCGATTTTAAATAGTATATTTTACATCTGTGTGGAGAATAGTTTGGTAAACTTGGATATAGAACAAAAATAGTTTGTTTGAGGGGCCATAAAATACAATTTCAGAAAAAGTGGATAAAAATGAATTTTTTCATTTGTCTTTAGATAAAAGTAAATTTGTCCCTTAAAAAACTTAATTCTTTTGTGACTAAGTATTTTCCCTAACAAAACACCATTTGTTAGTGTAGTTGCTTGAGTATCTCTCATCTAAGTTCGATTCCTCTTAATGAATATTAATAAACACTAATATTGATATCCCTCTCACAATAGTTTTCTGCTGTAAGATGTCAGCCTTAAAATAAAAAACTATCCTCCCCAACAGAAAAGCTTGTGTAAAACTGATTGATCTTGTGAAACCACTCGGGAACTCCCTCTTGATAGATTTTAGCAAAGAGAATTTTCCCAATTTATTTTTATTTGCTCTGCCTTTGACCATAGTGTAGAGATTTTATTTGTTCCTTTTTCATGTTTTTAAACCTTTGTCGTGTTTCTTTCAACCATATGTACAAATTGTAGCTTGCGATACATTTCCAGATTTACTAATTCATTTCAATTATATTTCATTGAAATTAACCGTTTATGTTGTTAAGTATAAGGATTGATGGCTTTTCACATGAAAAATGGGATTTTTTTTTTTTTTTTTCTTTTCATCATGTAGAATTAGGGATAACAACATATTAGGTTTGGGCATTTGACAAAGCCTTGCAAGTTTGGTTTGGATCAAGCACACTACAAACCGGCAAAATGTCTTAAAGCCAATTTATGATAAAGTTATATCCTCAAATATAACCAAATAAGCAAAATTTATATCATTTTCAAACTCTAACAACAACATGAACAAATCTAACATTAAATTCTAACATAATAAATTAAAAAGGAAAAAATAAACTAACATAATAAAACACAAAATATGATTATGGGTGGGTGTGAATGTGGATTTTTTTTAAACATAATAATATACATAGATTTGAGTGTAGTTTTTTTTTTAATATAAATAATATATATGTCTCATTTGCCTTAAGAAGTCAAGGGTTCTAGTCTACTTTTATAAAAAAAAAAATTATAACACAAGATGTGGGAAATTTTTTTACTTTTTTTTTTTTTTTTGTGTTTTGCTTTTTAAGGAGTTGTTATTTTCTGAATGTGAGAGTAATTATTTGAACTGTTTGGTGATCCAGTTATGTAACTCGTAACAAGGTCAATGTTCAAAAAACAAAAAAGTAAGAGATATGCAAGAGGAAGTAATATGATTTTGTTTAGGGTTAATTGCAATAACATACTCAATTTTTTTTTTCCCCACAAGGCTTTGGGTGCAATTTTTTTTTTTTTAAAATCTAAATAAACTTTAAATTATAATAAAGATACAATACAGTCAGGCTCAGTATCAAGCCAAATGTTATCCTCCTTAGAGGACAAAGCAAGGGAAACAAAGATGTGTGTCATCCTGTTACAACAACGTGGAATAGAGTGACATTGTTGAAACCCCACTTTCTGACATAATGCTTTAACATCTTCTATAATGTGAAAAACATGACTCCATAAAGGAGAATCATTTATAATCTGAGAAACCATGTTGATTGCATTCAATTCAAGGTAGGAGACTTTGAGATTGAGTCTATCAGCTAAAAGAAGTCCTTCCCTGACAACCATTAACTTACCAAATTCAGCATTGTACCTGCCTTTTAGAGGTCTGGAAAGTGCTGCAACAACTCGTCCATAACAGTCTCTTATTGCTTCTCCCACACCAATCCAAGATCCAGCCTGCTTGACTGAAACATCAGTATTTAGTATAAGAGTTTGCAGAGGTGGAGGAGTCCAAGAAGTGGATGCAATTCTGCTTGAAGAAGGTGAACAAAGGTTAAGCAAACACTGGGCATGCTGATACTCAAGCATTAATCCCATACCCCATTCTGTCAATTCCAAACAACCACGAACCGGTTTGTCATGAAGTGCACTGTTGTGATTAAACCAGATACACCAAAGCAACATACAGAAGATTTCCCATTCAGCCTTAGAGATGCTATCTTGAAGCCAATAAAGAGCTCTAAACACGGGAAACCTTTAAAACGTTGAAGCAGTATATAGAATGAAGTCTATTGCCAGTCTTTCTTTGCTGAAGCACACCAAAACAGTGGATGAGGAGTGGTCTCGGACTCTTTGGGGGAATATTCAGAGACCATATAAGCTTCCACCAGCGTCCAGTTGAGGCGGAGGAGGTTCCTTTGTCTTTGTACTTTTCTACAAAAATTTTGTATTGATATTGTTTTTAAAATTTATTTTACAAAGGAAAATCAGATTTTACAAGTGATGTTTTTGAAAATGTAATGCCTTAGATGAATTTGTAAAATATTATCCTCAAAAATGAAAAATGATGTAAATATTTTTTATATGTTTTTAAAATTAATTAAAATAATTGTGTAAGAAAAAGTAATGGTTCATTTTAAAAATCTATTTTTGAAAATGGTGAAAAAAAAATTGTATTTTTCTTTTTAATTATAATTTGTGAAAAGATGTTTTCCATTTTAAAACATATTTACAATACGAGCCCACAAACACATTTATTCTGACTTTTTTATTTTTAAAAATAAATAACCATTTTTAAAAATGGATCCAAACACCAGTCATTCTGTTAGTCAACACTTTGTGAATAAGGGTAAAATGGTCATCTTCATACAACTGAAAATATCAGATAAATAAGAAAATAATTATTATTCATTTATTTAATAAAGAATCAATTTAAAAAATCACTTTCACGTAGGAAAATACATCACTTGCTTTGTTGACAGAAAGGGTCGAATCATGCACTCGGCACTTTGCTGGGCACGTAAAGGGCTAGAGGCGGTGCTGTTGCCATTGAGGTTACACTCCAAGTGCTGTCAAAAATCAAACCGGTTTAATTATTGAAATGGCATTTTCTAGACTAGCAAACAGGAAACATATATGTTATAAATTTGGACCACCCGAATAGACCCAAAATGTCTTCCATCTTTGACTATGATTTACAGATTTTCAGAAAGATTATTAAATCTCTAGTGGTTTGATATTTATAGCAATGAAATAGATTTCTACAACTAATTTTTATGTTTTTGAAAATAAAAAATATTTTAATGTGAATAAATAATATTGAATGTTGACAAGCCATGTTTTCCATTTGCATTATGTGAGTTTCTTGTTGTGTTGGGTTTAGCTATTATATAGGAACTTTATGGTTATTTGGGCTGGGTTTGGCTATTATATAGGAACTTTATGAAGATGCTATTATCATTTTAAGTGAATTTGTTGAATGTTAAGTTTATTTTTTTAGGTAAGTTGTCACAATTAATCTTATCATTCCCATCAAAATATCCTTATAATATTTTTTTCATTTTCAAATGTTTAAATTAAAAGCAATGTGAGCGTGGTGGGTTGACATGGTGGGGTCAACCCCACTTGCACTGCAACATAAGCAACGTTCAACGCTCAGAAACCATCAAAGAAATTAACCATTTTTCCACTAATTGTAGGTAATCTTCTCATGTCTTGAGAGTAGATTTTCGAACCGTATGTTAAATATAATAGATCAGTAGACTCCGATAGACATATGACCTAGTGTAAAAGTGACTATTAGCATTATTTATTTTCATTTTTTTTTTTTTTAAAAACAAATCTAAGAAAATAAAATAAAAAAGGGTGGAAATCTAGAAAGGTTTCTACCGTCTATCTTAGATGGATGGTGGAAATCTAATTTGGATCTCCACCTAGATTAGATCTTCAAGGATGAAATTCACCATCCATATAGATCCACTCCACCCTAGATTGTTGTTTTCTTCTGTTTAATCTTGAAAAACAAAGCAAAAAGCAGAAAATATTCCTATTCTCATTGCCCTTATTCTTTAATTTTATTGTCAAAATCATCTCTATATATACATATATATATATTTATTTATTTAGCTCAAATACCTCAAAGCCGATATTCAAAAATCATAATTCGAACCTAGATTTGAACTCCAATGTCACTGTCAAGAGAGAAAATAATCATCTCCATTATTACAAAATTGTCATTGATTATCTTCCAATCAAATTGTGACACATTATTGAATTAATTTTTTTTAATTCAAATTATAATAAAAAAATGTTTTAATTAAAAAAATAGTATTTTTAATTATATATATATAGATATATATATAAAATCTCTTCTTCATCTTTTACCTCTTATCATCTTTCTCATGTCTAATTTCATCTTTTACATTTCATCAAAATCATCATCTCCATCATTTTCATCAAACCAACATCACCTAAATTAAATATCAACATCAAACCAAACATCTCCAAAATCTTTAAAAAAAAAAAAAAAAAAAAAAAAAAAAATGTCCATGCACATTTTCAAAAAAAAAAAAAAGTTTTTTTTTTTTTTTTTTTTTATAAAAAAATAGAGATGGCATCGCCATCTCCAATCATCTCTACCGTCAGAGCTGGTCTCCGACGATAGGACCAACGTTGGTCTCCTCGTTGGAGAACTGGTCTCCCACGTCTAGAGACCAAATGCTGAAGATCAGGTCTCTAACGATGGAGACACTAGGGACACAGTGGAGATGTGCTTTATCGCGTCTCCGGCGATAGAGACTAGTTGGTTACCATCATTGGAGACTTGATCTCCACTTTGGTGATGGAGACCAGTTTTTTGGTCTCCCTCGCCGAAACAACAATGGTCTCCATGGGAGACCCTCCATGGAGACCTTTTTTATTTTTTTTTTTAAATTAATTTAAAAATTTTTTTATATATTAAATAAAAAAATAAAATAGATATTAAAAATATATAAATTATTCAAGTTAAAATGACCAAACCATACCCCTCCCCGTTAGGTTGACTAACATTTGACTAACAGAAGAATTAAATTGATATATTTTTTCGAATTCGAAATGCAAACGTTAGTAAAAAGTAATATTTTGCTAAACGTTAGGGACTAAATTAAAATTATCCTTATTTTTATTATTTTTTTGTAATTAAATCTCTCTAAAGTGCTATTCTTATGAATAACGTGGAAAAATGTGCATAAGCGGGCAAGGAAGAGAATTATATATATTCTATGATAGGTTTAAAGACAGGAATCAAATATTCAATATTCTTATATATATATATATATATATATATATATTTTTTCTTTTTGAATAAGATTTCTTGATGCGCATGCTCGTGCCGTAAATGTGATTATTTACGTATTTTATCCATAAAGTTAACCTGAATTGTAAATGTGATTATTATAAAATAATTTGCGATCGTAAAGAATTTTCTATTGAAGTAATAAATTGACAAACAGAGAATATTAAAATGCAAGCATAACAATCTCAATTCATTAAAGATAAATACAATAATTCATTTTAGCCAAAACAAGTGGCAAAACATACACTAGTCACAAACAGAAACACTGAACCCCTACTGCGTCCATGTAAACGCCGAGGTCTTATTCCATACATTATGTAGTACAAGCTGACGCCAAGATCTTATTCCATGTAATATATAGTACCAGCTGACCGGCACCATACAAGGAGACCTGAACAACCTACAGATTAATTATAAAATAGTTAGAATTTTATTCATAAGGATATGATCATTATTTAAAGAAATTACCATAAGAAGAATATAAAAATAATACATAATATCACAGACCATAAATTTTACCTTAAACATTAGATTTAGGAACTACATTGATACCTATGGCATCAACATATTCACCAGCACGTCCGAAAAAACCAACAATTTGTGCGCCTTCCATAGGAATGGAAAAGGCGGTACCAT